>JBAMJV010004869.1:0-137500 GCA_037951105.1 Echinarachnius parma | reverse complement strand
CAAATGGAGTAGAGCCTCCCCACCCCCCCCCCCCCCCCCCCGCAACATATATTTGATATATTGAGTACTGAAATGTTGATGTCACATTTTAAGAAATGACATAGTAATGGTTCTAAACAGCTTGTCCTTTCATTTGGGCTTTTGGTAGTGGGTTGGAGCTGAACAATTGCCTTATTAGCAGCCGCTAGGTCAGACATTTCTGGCTTGCCTGACATGGTTCAGAACCATTACCCATGGCAATGAATAGATGTGACGTACTCTATTACTCCTCGTGAGACTGTCCCCCTCCATTTTTCTCTTTCTCATTATTCCATTTTCATCTGTCACTCTTTATATTAAATACTTAACTGTTTCTGAGCCGACTCTTTTCTTTTTTCTCCATTCCCTTTTAAAGGGGTATTCCGGGCCTGACAAAACCATTCGTTATTTGAATAAGCAGAATAAGAGGCATAATTGGTGAAAATTTGATCAAAATCGGACAAGAAACACGGGAGTTATACCTATTTGAACATCATGTAGTAATGAGCGATCGTTTCAAAATTGCCGCCATATGCAACATCATTGACGAGCAACTCGCCATGGCTTTAGTACATGAAAATACACTTATTTCTCATTTTCGTTGCAAAAAATTAATTTTTCTCTGCTTGTTTTCATGAATTCATAGAAGAATATCGATGGGCCAACCTATTTGGAATGTGTAAGCTCATAAATTTGCTTTGTTATGAAGAAAATTTAAATTTTGTAAAATTTCCATGTAGAAGTCAAAATGGCTGCAGCTCGCAAGTGACGTCACGATCGATAGCAATTGCGAACGATACTAAAAATCGGAGCAAAGTTCATCCTGTCCTAACTTTTTTATTGCTCTACCGTTTTGGCTCAGATTTTCGATCAAGATTCTTCATTTTCATTTCATTTTATAGCAAACATCACATTTCAGGGGTGGAATTCCCCTTTAAAGGAATCTAGTTACTTTGTTTTCTATATGCAAAAACCAATAAAGTGTTGATAAAGTGTGTAATCCAGCGAGTGATGTGTGAACTTTTCATGATGAATGAATGATAAGCGGGCCCTGCCAATAAGCATTTGCTTCCCTTGGGCCCGAATCATTCATAATTTTGTAACTGTATAATTATATTTTAAACTTTGTATATATTGTACATATTGTTTATGTTTGATTGAATAAACTGGTAACACATAATTATGGTCATGTTATGAGCAGAAATGTAAAGGGTGATTTGCTCATTGCCATGGGTTTGTACATAGTTGAAATAATCCTGAATATTCTTTTCAAATTCAATCATAAAGATCTCAATACCAAAGTGAAAAAAAAGACCCAAAGCTGAATGGACAATATAACAAAGTTTTTAATGTTCTTTGTTTGGGGCCACCAGATCCAGTCCTGTTCGGGCAACTAGAATCTGAAAAATCTTGATTTGATTGAACCGACTGGGCCACAAGACGAACAAATTAAGTTCTAGCATTGATATATACATGTCTTTATAATATGGAAAGGGGTACTATGTGCAGACTTGTCTCTGTAGATGGAGAAATATTACTCAGTAATTCAATTACAGTTTTCTATTCAATTCCCATTTTTATTTGTCTCAACAAAACAAAAATGTACAATGTGCAACAGGTAAAACGTACGTCAATTCTGTAGGCATGATAGATTACTGATAATAAATAATGCAATTTAGAGTATTTGCCGATTTTTTTGATATAGATAAATGTTTTTGAATTTGCTTTTTTTTGTAAAATCATGTTGATTTGTTTGTTTGTTTTGGTTTTGTTTTGTTTTTGGGGGGGAGGTGGGGGGAGGGGGGGAGGGGGAAGGAGCTGCAGGGGCATCATGTGCCCCCTTGTCCCTCACACTGCAGCTATGCCACTGTTGTATGATTTCAGGTCTATATATTTCAATTAAAATCTATTCAAAACACATTTATGAAACAGTATGAAATGCAGATCATATACAATATGAAGAAAAGAACAAAAGAAAGAACATATGCCAACACTGTATAAAAAGAGGATAATTTGATGAAAATTAATTGGGAAAACTGCAAATAAAAGTGCAAGTATCTGTCGAGGCAGTCCCCATAATTAAAACTCCCCAATTTTACAAATCCAATTAATACCTATAATTCAAATATTGCAGTATATATCCCTACTAAATCTGTCAAGGTGGTGTGGCAAGAATGGTAGAGGGCTCGCTTTCCAAGCGGGAGATCCCGAGTTCAGACCCGGAGTATGCCCATCGCATTTGTCCTTCAGCAAGACAATTAGTCCACATTGCTGCTCTCTACCCAGGTGTATAAATGGGGATCCGGTAGGTGGTGAAAGCCTTTATGTGAACGATCTTCTCAATGCCCATGAGCCGCTTGGAAGGAATGCTCCCCAGGGAGTGGAGATGGTGCACACAATGTGTGCTGGTTTGCATTGTATCCTACATGTATACCGGGATAATAATATCATTGTAAAGCGCTTAGAGATGATTATCAATCATATTAGGCGCTATGTAAATCAAGAATATTATAATATCATTGGATAACCGCTTGACTTCCAATCACAGAACCCGAGTTTGAAACTGTTGATACCCTGGCATTTAATGTACATGTCCATCAGCAAGACATTTAATCTGCATTGCTGCTGTCTTACCAGGGAGTATAAATGGGTACCATGGTTGGGTGTTACCTGTTAGTTAGCCTTGCGTCCTTGGCAGTAATGGCTGGTATGCTCCCCAGTGAGTTGTGAAAGTATGCAATATCATTGTGTGGGTTTGAACTATAACTGAAGACCAGCGAATACATGGGGGCAAAGGGCGATTCGCCCCCTGAACCTATAAAATCGCTTCTAGAGTCAAAACACAGTTGCCGAAAAAATGAAATTGTTGCTCAAAATCACCCTCGCTGTATATAGTTAATAGGATGGGATCTTTATACTAACTTATTACAAAGTCTGAGAATAGTAATCATATATGGAAATTATCAAAAGAAATAAAATACAAAAATTGCCCTTGTGAGCATTTTCATGAGGGCGATTTTTTCTACCTTAACTTTAAAAATAGCCCTCGTGAACAAAATGTGTTTTTTTTTTACACTGAGCTGAACACCATGGGTAATAATAGCCACAGGAGTGTCACATAATGACAGACACGACTGTGCTCTCGAAGAGGCCATTATTATTATCATTATGATTTGTTTAATTTCTCCATACTTTGCAGAACTCGACAGGGAAAGGTCCTAAAAAGAAGGGCAAGTTCAAGCGGTCAAACGGAAGTTTCTCGGACACTATTTTCATTATTATGATCTTTTGAAGTATTATTATTATTGTTATTATCATAATCATAATTTTTATTAGCATTATTATTGCTATCATCATCATCTTCATCTTCATCATCATCATCTTCATCTTCATATTCATCTTCATCTTCATATTCATCTTCATCTTTATCTTCAACATCAACATTATTATAATTATTATTATTGTTATTATTATTATGATTATTATGATTATTATTATTATTATTATAATCATAAATTATAAATAATGTTTAATTTCTCTGTACTTTGCAGAACTCGACAGGGAAAGGTCCCAAGAAGAAAGGCAAGTTCAAGCGGTCCAACGGAAGTTTCTCAGACACTAGCTCCAACAGCTTGCTACGCCAGGTGGGTTCTTAATTTACTTCCTATGTATCTGTGTTCATTGTGTGTGCAGGAATGTGGCAACTTTGTTGTAGCCCTGTGTGGAAAATTAAAATAAAGATTCACGATTAGTCGTATGATTGATCAATTGAGCATATAATCAATTGATTAATCATTCCAATTGATCAACCGAACGATTAATCATGAATCTTTTGTTACGGGGCCCTGAACACTTCAATCATAAATATCTTTTTAACCAAAGGGAATTTCGAAAAAAAGAAAACCTGTTCCATGTTTCTATTGGTAATACGAATACAACAGGGTATGAGAGAACCATTAGAGTACTAAGTAAGTTTTTGCAGATTCATACCTTGAAGGCCACACCTCGCCATCTACATCGCGAGAGTAGACGGTTTGGCGTGGTAGGGTTCAGGGGGCCCTTTTGAGCCTGTTTTAAAGACCCCAGGTGATAACTGTTTCTCAACCCGTTTTTTGCTGGTCCCGAAAGTACTCGGGCAGGAGTAGGGAATGCACGTTATAGCAAAATCAGTCCATCCTAAACGGGTTAAAACTTAGGACTGAGGGGGCTTGGACTGCACCTCTATTCAGACAATGTTACTAGATCCCTTTAATGTGCTCCAGGCCCACATAGATAGGCATGCATGAGACACAACATATGTTACTGTGTCAGGTGATGTACTGTATAATTTGATTTGTCTATGTTGATTGTGTGTGCAGAAACATGATAATGTAGTTCTAGGCTCGCATATGTCAATCTGGGGTCACATCCCATATATACATGTATAAGCTGCCATTTTGTCCTCTTTTTTTTTTGCATATCATTTTGACATATGTGACATGCGTTTGTGTATTAAAAGCTTAGACAAAATGTTAGGAATCAAATAAGTAAACTAATATTTATTGAAGACTAGTGGAAACAGCCAATATCTAGTTACTAGTTTGGCCAAAGCCTCACACAGTTATTTGAGAAGCATTATTTAGTGTGAGACTTTGGTATTTATCGAAAACATTTATTTTTTTTTACTGAAAGGATAGTTTATGCTTACATTTATTTCTCTTCAATATCGCACAGGAAACAAAATTTCACTGTGATGTTGTAGCGGTTATCAATAAATATTTCATTCATAATGTTTGTGATTTGGAATGTTTTCCAGGACTGATGGACTTTGCTATGACATATATTCTCCATAGACCCGGCCAAGCCCTAGTCTTTTTCGGGACCAGTCCTAAATTGGTTAAGAGGTTTACAAAGAACACAGGCAGAAGGCTTGAATTCTTTGCCAGATTCACTCATTTATATGAATCCCCCCTCCCTCCCTCTCATCATTTTTAGAGGTTTCCTAGCAGTTTCACAGGCAGAAGGCTTAGATTAGGCAGGGCTCAACACTATCACTTGCCCGCTTGCCCAGGGCAAGTACAAATTGCTGTCGGGCAAGTCAAATTTCATTAATTGACAAGTTTACTTGCCTGATCGGGGAACTAATTTTGGCCAATTTTGGCCAATTTTGGCGCATAAGGCGGCACCTATCTCCGATTCATTAGCCCTAGGCCACATGTCTACTAAATGTAGCGTTTCAAGCTACAGAAGGGGGCCAGTCCTCTAGTATCTCGTGTGATTAACTTTCCCTTATCCATTCTATAAATGCTGGGCGCTTGGCTAGAACGCAAAAGATACCATTTTAAAAGTCTTTGGTATGACCCGGTCTGGGTTCGAACCAGGGACCTCCTGTGCATGAGGCGGACAGCCTAACCGCTAAGCCACCATGCTCGGTCAAGCATTGGGGCAAGTAAAATGTATAAATGTATGACTATAATATAGTTAGTGTGGAGGTTTGCTTCAATGCTTTGTGCCACATCCCCTCATTCATATAAGCCCCCCCCCCCCCGCCCCTCCCCCCTTTCCCCTTGGGAGGGCCCCCTGGGTGCTGTGCTCGAATGCCAGCACTCCCTATGTACATACCTGATTAATTCACGATATTCACATTGGGCATTAGTAATTACTCAACGCGACTCAGCGCGGTTCGGCTTGGCTTGGCTATGGGGCTGTCTCTCTTCATGTCTGTTAACCCATGAAGGACGAGAGCTATTTCAAGGCAAAATTTATCATTATTTCCCTCAACAAATTGGCAACTCCTAATATTTTTCTACCATTTAATGACTTAAAAATAGGTGGAAAATATTTGGTTATTTCAATTTGAGACAAATATGAAGTATTATTGCCGCAAAATTGCCAATTTGAATTCTGAAATCTGTTTTGTAATGCCAATTTAAGGATTTTCCTAAATTGTAGTGATATGCAAAATACAAAAAATGTAGTGCCGCCGCAGGCCGATCGTCCCGTTCTTCCGTGTATGAGTGTTTTTAAGTATGTGTGCAACAATTGTGCCTGATCATAAATTTGTCCAAGTGTTTTTCTAAGTACATGTACATGTTTTAGTATTTGGTGGTGCTTGTGTGTGAAAAATACATAAATGTCCAAGTGTTTTTCTTTGAACATGTACATGTTTGCGTATTCAGTGGTGCTTGTGCGTGATCATATACTTAAATGTCCAAGTGTTTTTCTTTGAACATGTACATGTTTGAGTACACAGTGATGCTTGTGCGTGATCATATACTTACAATGTAAATGTCCAAGTGTTTTTCTTTGAACATGTACATGTTTGAGTACACCGTGATGCTTGTGCGTGATCATATACTTAATTGTCCAATTGTTTTTCTATGTGCATGTGGTCACTCATGATCAGCGTTGCTTGTGCGATGGATTCAAATTCGTTTTGAGGGTTTTTGTATGTTAATTTGTTTTAAATGTAATTTTTTGTTTTGCTGAAAACCTTTTTATCTGCTTTTATGTTGTTGTAGGTCAATATTTGTATTTTTTCTCTTTAATAAGTGTTTTTTTTCCCTCGACATTAAAGGGGTAGTACAGTTTTGGTAAGGCTGAACTTTAGTAACCAAACCTGGACAGTAACATTATAAACTAATAGTTATAACTCTACCATGCTCGAAAGGTATACAAAATTACAAGCGACTAAGTAAAAAGCCTGTTATCATTCAAAAAGAGCCATTAAAACACAAGAGGGCGCTTTCTAATAAGGCACTGGTTTCAACCACTTTTCATACAAAATTATGCATGTGATGTTTTTATTGAAATAATGATTAAATAGAGAGATCATCAACAACTATTTAAAAAACGCCCTTGAAATTTTTTGAAAAAGTGCAAGCATTTTTTTTATTTTTTGAAAAAATCATCTAATTATTTGGGCCCCAAATAATTATAAGATCAGATATATTTATTGATATTTCAGCCGTTTCTGGGTCGATTTTGACCAAATAAAGTTTATTCTGCCATTAAAATTGCATGTTCTCTCAAATTCAACACTCAGTTTTTCATTACCTCACAAAAAAATTGTGATGTGCAGCGCCCTCTCTACCAAAACTAAACTACCCCTTTAACTGATATATAAGTTCATGTACTCTTGATGAATACACTTTTTCAAGGGACACATATTAGTTAATGTTTATTCATAATACAATGTATGTGTATAATAAACCATTTTATTAAGCACGCACATGTACTTGTATTAAAAGAAATATATTTGTTCATGTGTAATAATTTGTTATTTGTACAAAATTGTACATGTGAGCTCACTTGAATGAGTGTTTCTATTTAGCAGCACTTTAAAGGGTACCACCACCCCAAAATAATAATCTTATTATAGAAAGGTAACATCTTTAGTATTCCATTCCTTCAATAAGTTCACAAAAATATGTTTTCAGAAAAGAAAAAAAAATTGGAAAACGCATCACCATTCTCAGCCATGCGGTTATGCGGTCTGAATGCGCAGACTATTATGCGAGCAGAGCCAGCGGCGCTCTGTGCAGAGCGAACGAATCATCCGGGATTATATTGACGTACGCGTGAACGCATTGGCGCACTCGCAAATACCTGGCCCGTGTGGAACCAGGAGATAGCCGTGGTTCCGTAAGTGGTGGAAATTAATTGCTTTGTTTATGAATTACACAACCCTTTGCAAAATGTTGGGTATCTATTTGATATCACAAAACGGTAACAAAGCATATAATAATGTGTTGTCCTTTGCCTGGTGGTCCCCTTTAACAAATACACAGGGCTCAGGGCGATTTTACCGGAAATTTCCCAGAAATGCCAAAAAGAGCCCCCCCCCCCCCAAATCATAAAAGAGCCCCCCCAAAATCATAAAAGAGCCCCATAGTTCAATGCAAAACATATTTTAGGGTGTTATTTTCATGCAGGCAAACTTGAAAATTTGGCCCTGTTTAGTTTATATATAACTTTATATTTAATGTTATCTTTATATAAAATTATTGCCTCGTTGTATGTTTACATGTAAACACGGTTTGTGATTATAGAGATGTTGCTGTTTGTTTGCATTATGCAGGGCTCCACACTCACCTTTTTAGTCAGTGGCCCGGTCGGGCCAGTGAAATAGTTTCTTCCCCTATTCTGGTGGCCCGAAAGAAAATTGACTGGCCCCAAAATTGTATTTCATGAGTAAGCTTTTTACTAATATTCAAAATATCACTCTTTCCTAATCAAACCTTCAATTACAGATGAAGCATGACATAAAAGAAAACAAGATTTTGTCATTTTGTCAATCTGCATGCCCGATCGGGCCACCAAAATATGACTTTTATACATTTTTGCTGGCCCCAAGTGCAATTTCACTGGCCCCGGGTCAGCGGGCCAGTACGAGTGTCGAGCCTTGCATTATGTATAGTATAGTCTGCTGGGCGAATATCTCCCTTGTTTCCACATGAGATTTATACAAAAGGAATTGCATTTTCTCTCGTAGTTGAACAGTTGCCCGATTGGGCAACCAAACTAAATAAAATCATTTATGAAATCTTACTTGCACATCATACATTTTTACTTGCCCTGGGTTATAGGGCAAGGGTTAGAGTCAAGCCTTGCATACAGAGTTACAGACTCACGACAAAATAATCTAATTCATATTATAACTTTAACCCTCCACTCTCAACTCATGACAACATAATCTAATTCATATTATAACTATAACCCTCCGCTCTCAACTCATGACAAAATAATCTAATTCATATCATAAATATAACCCTCCGCTATCAAACCATATGTTAAGGTTTCATGTACTGTTTGATTAGGAATTTTAAAAAATTAAAAATTTCATGGATGAATTCACATTGAAGCAGAAGATAACTGATGAGTGTAAAAATATGTTATACCGTACGTAGTTTGTTGCATAATTCACACCCAATTGTGTAATGGATATATCTTTAATTTCAAGCAGATCTATCACAAAATCTGGGAAAAACCCTTTCTGTACGAAATGTAAATCATAATAAAAAAAAACATTAGGTGACATCAAAATGCAGATGAACTGCAGCAGCTCTGTGCATTTTCTTTATAGCCCGGTCACATATCAACGGATTGCGCAAACGGATGTCAAACGGAGAGCTAAATTTTCCATCCGTTCTTTGCGTTTCTCGTCCGTTCCTTGTCCGGTGATGTACGTTGTTCTATGTTTTGTACATGAAGCAATGGAGAAGACTTTCATCACCGGATAATTTCATTTCGCAAATTGTCTATTCGTTGGGCATACGTTTCCGATATCCGTTGATATCTGACCGGGCCATAAAGTGGCACACCACACACTGACAGTGTTTTATGTTTTGGTACTGTCGTTTAATATTAACCCGTTCAGGACTGGTCCCGAAAATGTTCAGGCTTAGGTCTATAGATGGAGAATTACATGTTGTAGTAAAATCAGTCCGTCCTGAACAGGTTAAATAGATGTCCAACACTTTGCATTTTAGGGTTGTGTTATTCATAAACAATGCAATTGTGACCTTACACCACAAAACGACCAATAAGTCGGGAAAACTAATTGTGCTGCTTTTCATAAAACATTAAAATAGAAGTCATTACCTTAAAAATGCTATATCATTTGTCATATTTGGACTCGGCAAACCCTCTCAAAATGAACACCAAAGATTTGGAATATGGCTGAAGCATTTTTAAAATAAGAGAGATACGGGCCATTTAAAAGATCAGTTTCCATTGAAGCGCTGTAATAAGATCACATTTATTAGATGAAAACATAATATTTAAACATGATTTCCGACACTAAAAATGTTACAGAAGCTAGATTAAAATATGCTTATTCAGGAAATACCAAATCCTAAATCTCATATTTTGAACAAAATTTGACTATTTTAGCTAATAAAAGAGAAACTACCACAGCGACATAACGGTCGTTTTGTGGTGTAAGGTCACAATTAATCGAAACTCACAGAACCAATCGGGCGGATGGTTCTGTACGTAAGCTCCAAATGTTTGCAAGTGCCCCGATTCTATACCTGCGTACATTTGGAGACAATAGAAGCACGGTAGACGCATATGTACTAGACAATGAACCACCGTAAAACTTCCCCTATAGGCGGTACTGGTTCAATAGGGTTGTCTCAACTTTACATGATTATGCTATCATGAATATTCATTAAGACCTGCTCGAAGATCGTTGAAAAAGGGCTAGATACATATTCATTATACCAGATCCTTGTGGACGCGGCTGGGGCTGTTGATTAATACCTGCTAATACTGTGAGATAGTAGCGCCTATAGGCGAAGTTTTACGGTAGTCAATTTTTCTGAAAAATTGCCAATGAAAAATATCAACTGGAAGGAGAAAGCTTGCACTCGGTGGTATGTTCACTAGTTAATGAGAAACATATTGATGAGAAAAATGTGGTAAAAGATAGAAGGTAGAATACTGGCAATAAAGAAGGTAACATGAAAGCACCCTTTTCTCCCCTTTATCATTCTTGTATGTAAGTAACACAACTTCATCTGGAATAAAAATGTTTTAAAACATTTATTTTCAACGGATAAGGATAGACCAACAGGTTATACTAACGTATTCAAAAATGCAAATAACTCATGGAAATAAATTAAGATGGGGGTAGCAAAAGATAGAAGGTAGAATACTGGCAATAAAGAAGGTAACATGAAAGCACCCTTTTCTCCCCTTTATCATTCTTGTATGTAAGTAACACAACTTCATCTGGAATAAAAATGTTTTAAAACATTTATTTTCAACGGATAAGGATAGACCAACAGGTTATACTAACGTATTCAAAAATGCAAATAACTCATGGAAATAAATTAAGATGGGGGTAGCAAACTCTACACATAATAAAGGATTCAAAGAGTTAAGATATTTGTGACCGGCTCTGGCAAAACCAGCAACTTTGACACAAAATGTAAAATTTAGCTTTTAAAAGTTGTGTGGATTTTCCTCTTCATTTTGAGACCATTTTTATGCCGATCGGACAAAAATTGACGAAGTTATGATTTTTGTATGATTTTTCTTATTCTGCTAAAACAATGGATATAATTGAGGTTAAAGTTCAACACTCAGTTCAAAGTACATGTCATTCTTGATTTTATCCTCAGATATAGCCATTTTCCCTATGATATTTCGGAATTTTGCAAATCTCATTAGAAACTAGAAAAGTTGCTTAACAATATGATACTCAAATGTCCATTTCGTCCCTGAGGTCAATTTTTGACCTTTTCAGGCCATTTACGCAAAATCGTGAATGTGGCAAAGTTGCTGGTTTTGCCAGAGCCGGTCTCATTTATGAATAAGGGTCAATTAGTGTAGAAAAGGTTATATATATCCAATACAAAATCCCAAATGATAAAGTGACTTAAATCCTCGCAAATGTTTAACCAGAAAAGTTATTATTAGACTCGACACCTCTATGTATCTAGAACTAAAAATTAATATATTGACAAATGCAGCAGCTTTAATCCGTGTGAGCTTTAGCAATGTATTGGTCACACATGTCTATGCATGCGACTGTGACTTGGTGTGCATTCTGCCAGAACGGTGATGTAGCAATGGAAAGTGAATGCCGCCCCCTGTTGGGAGGGATAAGAGAGGATAGCCTATATCCCTAAATGTCAGCAAAGAAGCAGTTGTACATTCAGTGTAGCCCCATCCCTTTGCCCTCTGTCTATTCTCTCTCATTCGCTTTCTTTGCTTCGAGCCCCGTTTTCTCCCTTTCTTTCATCCCTATATAAGAATGGGTTGTACATCCGCACTCCCCTTATATTTTTCTCTGTTTTCTCTCTATCTTTTCTTAAATATATATTTTCTATAAATCTCCTTATCTTTCCAGTCAGAGTCAGTTGTACATATTCACTCTCCCCTCTGTGCATTTTCTCTCTCTCTGTCTTTGCTTCTTGTCTCCCTTTCTTTCCATCCCTATATAAGAGTCGGTTGTACCTCCGCACTCCCCTCATAATAATAATAATAGACATTTATATAGCGCAAATTGCAATAAAGCCTCTAAGCGCTGAACAATATATTTACGTAAAAATTATCAAATGAAATTTCAAGTTGCATATTATAAACATACATGTAATCTCTCTCTCTGTTTTCTATCTATCTTTTCTTAAATATATATTTTCTGTATATCTTCTTATCTTTCCATCCCTATATCTCTAAATGTCAGTAAAGAATCAGTTGTACATATTCACTCTCCCCTCTGTCTATTCTCTCTCATTCTCCTTCTTTCCTTCGAGTCCCGTTTTCTATCTCCCTTTCTTTCCATCCCTATATCTTTAAATGTCGGCAAAGAGTGGGTCGTACATCCGCACTCCCCTTATGTCCTCTCTGTTTACTCTCCACCTTTTCTTAAATATATATTTTCTGTATATCTTTCCATCCCTATATCTCTAAATGTCGGCAAAGATTGGGTTGTACATATCGTCTCTCCCCTCTGTCTGTTTTCTCTCATTCTCCTTCTTTTATTCTAATTTCCTTTGTATGTATCTCTCTCCCTCTTTTTCCATCCCTATTTCTCTAAATGTCGGCAAAGAGTCAGTACAAGTACATTCTCTCTCCCCTCTTACCGTTTTCTCTCCTCTATCTTTTCTTCCTGATCTCTTTGTTCCATCTGTCTCGCCCTCGTTCCTTCTTTTAACCCCTTTTAACCCATTGACTACGGGAACCGGGTGGGTTGTGTACAAAGTCTATGGAGATTTCAAAATCTTGTAGTGAACGGGTTAATAGCATTCATTTCTAATATAAATTCCATCTGTCTGTTATGTTGTCTCCCTCCTCGCTCTCCCTTTCATTCCCTTGTTATTTTTGTCTATCCCTCTATCTCTTTCTCAAGATTACATTTAAAGGTGCACCTGTAAAGTGTCTAACTCCACTTTCACATTTCTCTTCTACCGTGTTGTTTGGCTTATGGTAAGAGAAGAATAAAATAGGGTTAGATTTTTTCAAATGCCCCTTTAGTATGACGTTATCCAACGCTCGAAATTGGCGTAGGCCCGATGGCCCGGGGCCAGTAAAAACATGAAAATGCCAAAGTTTGGTGGCCCGATCGGGCCACCAAATGTTTAAACCATAAGAAGACAACATCAAGGAATATGAATCTCAAGTTTGACACCTCTTAAAAACACTTTAATTGTGATTTAAATATTTGCAAGAAATGAAAAGGACGGACATAAAAAGTCGTAAGCGCACTTGCGCTAGTTGAATTAATCTTTTATTTATGCCTACAAATATGTGCTATTTCCTCATATGAACACTCTCCCTTGAATTATCTACTTCTTGCATGATAAATCATGGTAAAATTAAACAACTTCCAGAGGTGTGTAATGACTAAAAGTAAAAGCATGCTTATGCTGTTTTCTTAATTTCCCACACACCCCCTGGAAGCCTTTGCAACATGTAGAATATAAACATAGAACAACCAATCCACAGAGGGAGTA
This sequence comes from Echinarachnius parma, assembly GCA_037951105.1. Lineage (NCBI taxonomy): Eukaryota > Metazoa > Echinodermata > Echinoidea > Clypeasteroida > Echinarachniidae > Echinarachnius > Echinarachnius parma. The sequence continues at coordinate 124,037 of JBAMJV010004869.1, read as the reverse complement.
TGTGTGCATACTAAGACCTATCAAAACACATGTCTAACTTTTCACATTCATTCATATTGCAAAGTGCAGTGTGCTTTGCGATACCGTCCGCGATACCGTCAGTAAAGGGGAATAATTTCATCTTTCGGATCATTATTCATATTTTTGAAGGTATTAGAAGGAATCATTTTAACAAGGTAGAGACTTGTGACTACTTGGAATTATTTTAGCTTTTAAAATAACAAAGATTTAAGTGATTTCATTTCCCGAATTGAAAAGTTATCTTAGCTATGCTCAGTCCCATGTGTGTTTGTTTGTGTTGGTGATTTTATGGACCATAAAATAACAAAATCGTACATGGAAAAGAGCTTAGTTTCATCAGTTGATGACTCTTAGATGAAACTGCTCGATTCTAGGTTTTGTTTTGTTTATTCAGTGATGGATTTCTTTAATGATGGTGGTAATTTTAACACATAACTTCCATAATTTACCAATTAATGACCAAGTCATGACCATTGTTTTTCTTTGTTTGTAAATTTTATTTTCGGGCCACCAGAAAAAAAGATAATTTCGAGCATTGGAATAACAAATGAGGCTAAACATTGCCCAGTACCCTGAAACTATGAATATGGTTATTGTTTTAATTTTACTTTGTTTTACTTGTTTTTCCTTAATTTTTTCGGGCCAGTAGATTTTGGTTTCGGGCCACCAAAATTGGAAAAATACTAATTTTACTGGCCCGACCGGGCCACCAGCAAAAAAAGTTAATTTCGAGGGTTGCGTTATCTATCATTGATAATCATTCAGCTCAAGAGCGTTTATAAACGTTGTATTGTAATTAGTTGTAAAACCTGATGCAAATTTTCGCTTTTTTAACCAGGAAAGCAGTGCTCTTTTTCAATGAAACTTTCACACATCATTTGGACATATCTTACAATGATTTTGGTATAGGATTGAAGTCTCAAATGCCATTTTGGGCAATATCTGACAGTTTACATGTGCACCTTCAAGCAAACACACATTATACATACATTTGTCATATAATTTTATCCATCCTATCTTCCCTTCTTCCCCTTTCTCTCCTCTCTGTCAATGTCTTCCTTCTATCTATTTCAATGTGTAAAATGAAAGACACCTTAGATGGAAATTTGTTTATATTTCTTTTGATCTCCTTTAATTCATATCATGCATCGCCCCCCTCTCCCCCCATCATATTCCTCCCTCCTCCTACATTACCCACTCTTTCTATATCATATTCTCATTTGTATCTACTACTCTCATTTCTCTCATGTCTCTCATGTTTCCGTTATAAATGTTCATTCCTTCTCTCTCCCCCTCCCTCTCCCCCTTTATCTCTATCTTCCATTCTGACAGTCTCTGTCTTTCACACTCTCCTTTCCAACTCTTTCTAGCCGTCACTTCCTTGCTATATACACACAAACGCACACACACACACACGCACACATACACACACATACATACTCACACATGCACATACACACACACACCCACTCATATATACATATATACATACACAATCACACACACTGGCTCACAGGCAAACGAAAGACGTGTTTGATAGTCGGGAGTTGGGAGTGTATTGTGCCGCCATGTGTAGCTCAACACTTCTAATCATCAATAGTAACACTCCTAATGGAATGCCACAATTTGCTACTGAATGCTACACACGGACTGGTCTGTACTTAAATACATGTATACATGTACATTATATGCACAGTACATGTACATACTTAAAGGTGCACCTGTAAAGTGTCAGATATTGCCCAAAATGACATTTGAGACTGAATGATGTGTGAAAGTTTCATTGAAAAGAAGCACTGCTTTCCTGGTTAAAAAAAAAGCGAAAATATGCATCAGCTTTTACAACGAATCACTGTATGACGTTTATGAGGTTTATGACCGTTCATTAACGCTCTTGAGCTGAATGATAGATATCGTCATACTAAAGGGGCATGTGAAAAAATCTAACCCTATTTTATACTTCTCTTACCATAAGTTAAACAACACGGTAGAAGAGAAACAAGGAAGCTCCAAGTAATTTTCGTGGAGTTAGACACTTTACAGGCATCCCTTTAGTATATCTGTGATGTCAAGTATACTCCCATTGCTATATTACTCAATATCTAGCGCCCAAATTAATATGCATATTCGAGAAGTTTCTCAAGACCTTGGAAAGGGTCTACTTATCATCTCAGCATGGATCATTGTATTGATTGCCGAGAAAGCATTTGTAATAAACACCATCTCGATAGCCAGAAATATGCTAATGAATGCAAATCAAGTTGATTTGTTCCTACTGCAGAATTAAGTACGCCTCAATAAATAGGTTAGAATATTTAGAGTTCACCAACTGAAGGGTGTTCACAAACACACTCAACATTTTCTAGTGAATGTGGAATAATTTTCTTTGAAAATATTTTGCATTCATTGCTCTCTCCATCTGATATTAAACAATAACAATTCCAATGATGTACCATGTTTCTTGAACATTCTGTATCATTTATATTCATGATGATACAACTAATTAGAAATTTATCAAACATCAATATTTTTTGGTAAAAGTAGAAAAATTTTCTTTGAAATTATTGTGCATTCATTGCATGCATGCTAGGTGATATCAAACAATAATAATTTAAATGATATACTACTTTTCTTGGAAATTCTGTGTCATCACTTTCTGTTAAAGGGGTAGTATAGTTTTGGTAAGGCTGAACTTTAGTAACCAAACCTGGACAGTAACATTATAAACTAATAGTTATAAACTCCACCATGCTCGAAAGGTATACAAAATTACAAACGACTAAGTAAAAAGCCCGTTATCATTCAAAAAGAGCCATTAAAACACAAGAGGGCGCTTTCTAAAAAGGCATTGGTTTCAACCATTTTGCATACAAAATTATGCATGTGATGTTTTATTGAAATAATGATTAAATAGAGAGATCATCAACAACTATTTAAAAAACACTTTTGAAAATTTTTGAAAAAGTGCAAGCATTTTTAAAAAATTTTGAAAAAATCATCTAATTATTTGGGCCCCAAATAATTATAAGATCAAATATATTTGTTGATATTTCAGCCATTTCTGGGTCGATTTTGACCAAATAAAGTTTATTCTGCCATTAAAATTGCATGTTCTCTCAAATTCGACACTCAGTTTTCCATTACCTCACAAAAAAATTGTGATGTGCAGCGCCCTCTCTACCAAAACTAAACTACCCCTTTAAAGATGATACAATTAGTTACATCTATCAAACATTACTTTGTTTGCACATTTTTTTCTCAGAAATGTTGACTGTCTTGTGTAAATCAATAATGAAATTGCTGTTTACATCGGGCTCTGTTTTCCAGGGCATATATGTTTTCAATATAATATACAAACAAGGCATGAGATATAAAACTATTGTATTATAATCAATGTTATTTAATTACTATAAACGTGGTAATGTTCGTGGTGCATTATTTTTCGCGGAATTCGCGCTGAAGTCGGTGTCCGCGAATATAAATGCGCGAATGTGTTTTTGTGTCGCTCAGCGCGAAATATTAATCGCGCGAAAATAACAACGTTTACAGTAATTGCACTTTTTATGTTTTTTTAAACAATATCATTTGATATTCAGTATTATATTGATATTTAGTAACCAAAGGAAAATATATATGCTTTCTCATCTAGTTAAGACTGTAAAAACTGCAAAGAATTAAACATTTAATGGTACCTGCACATCAGGATGCTTTATTTTTAGTCATGTTGGCAAGATTACTTTGTTTTTCCGCTATAAATCCTAAATTTAGCTTTGATATTCCAATAAAAGAATACATTTAAACAAATTTGTTTAAAGATGTAGATGAGAATTTTTTTAATAAAAAGGTAGGTCTTGGAATTAAAGAATTTTGGAGGCATCTTCAAGTTCAGTCAAACATTTTATGATCCACAAGGATACTACGCACATCAAGTTGGTGAGATGTTAAAGTTCACAGTAATGAAAGATTAAAATAATGCAATGAAGAAACAATTATCCTTCTCACCAAGTTAAAAGATAAATCATGTTGTCATATCACAAATCGCATTGAATCACTATGATTGTGCTTATGTGAAATATCAAGTACAAACATGAAATACAATTAAGATTCTGCAGTTGCCAACATTAAATGATGGTAATGATCGTTTATTATTTTGAGATCTAAATGTAAACATAATCCGACTTACAGGTAAATTCTCTTCAGACTAGCTCTTCAAGCCAAATAACAGTATTGGGAAAGTTACCAAAAACATCTATATTGGCCAAACTTATCAATCAATAGTGTTTAATAAGTATATCCGAACCGTGGTATCGTTAAATGCAGAAGTATTGGAGGAAATTCAATGCATGCCAGTGAAATTAGGCCTAAATTCACCGCCCGTTCGCACATGTCCGCGCCGCTAGAGCTAGGCTGGAGATATCCTGACAAGCCTGCATACCGTGAACATGTGCGCTAGCATAATCTTTTGCACGCAGCGTATCACGGTTAAATTGATCTGTGTCACAGATCGTTTTATTTCTAACCTTTTAATGCTCAATTAGTCAATTTAAAAGCATTTTTTGTCAAAGCCTTTCAATTAACATATAATTTATGATATATTAGGTAGGTGATGAAAGCATATTTTCTTACATTTTCCCCTACATTTCCCTACATTTCCCTACTTTTCCCTATATTTTCTACATTTTATATATCAAAATGGTATCAAGTTAATTCTACAAAATGAAAATTGTATTTACATTGGAAGTTTTAGTTAGGGTGCATTGATGAAATAAATAAATTAATGTGTGAAGTAATTTTTGAGAATGACAATGACTGGTATTTGTATTCAAACTGTATCATACAACCTTAATTTGCACATCAGAAATGTATTACTAAGGCTTTTATTGAACGCACCTGCATTCCTTTTTCCTGAACACTGCAAATTTAGAACATGTAGACTCATACCGCTTTCAAGCTGCACTTCACCGATGAAAATACAGATAGAATTTCCCTTATATGAACAACGGTGAAATCGCTGCTTCCCCTCTGTAACATTCGTACTGCAAGGGAATTTAATAGCCGTTTGCAAGCTCCGGAAGTGAAGAATTATTGCGCAATCGCTTGCTAGCTGATTACGTGGATTGGCGCGCACAAGATAACAACCTTTGACCATTTTCATCGGTATTTTCTCCCTTTTTTTCCCCCCGAACCCAATTCATAGTGCCCGTTTCATCGGAGTGACACCGATAGAAAGAGAATTTCTCCTGCTGTTGAGCAGGAGAATTTAATCGCCTATTTCTCTTCTTTTCATCGGCTATTTCTCCTCTGTAACATTCATAGTGCCCGTTTCATCGGATGCGTCCGGACGCATCCGATGAAAAGTAGTGCAGCTTGAAAGCGGTATCAGATAATATTGTTCCCAGAAGATGTATTTGAGAATCACATTCAGCTTAGTAACAACATGTAGTCATATGTGCCCGGACAAAGATTCTGCTAGGATCGAAAGCTAGGCTCCTTACTGACCTTTCGATGTTTAAAGTGATCCTTGTACTTTGTTAGATATTGAGTTCCCCATAGGAATAAATGGACATCTTCAAAGAGCCATAGTTTTCTTGTTTCTTGCCCGATTATGCTCCAACTTTCAGAGATTATTCCTCCTAATCTCTCCAAATCTATGAAAGCAACATTCTGCTTGGGTTTTAATGTCCTTTAAAACCTAGCTTTGAGACTTCCATCCTATACCAAAATCATTGTAAGATATATGTCTGAATGATGTTTGAAAGTTTCATTGAAAAAGAACACTGCTTTCCTGGTTAAAAAAGCGAAAATTTGCGTTAGATTTTACAACTAATTCTGAGTTCTTTGCCGTAGATTCGAACGTGACCTTTATGACTGTCTGTAGACAGTCTTTAGCTGAATGATTTTCAATGATAGATATCTTTATACGAAAGGGACATTTGAACAAATCTAACCCTATTTTATTCTTCTCTTACCATAAGCTAAACAACACGGTAGAAGAGAAATGTGGAAGCTCAAAGTAATTTTCGTAGAGTTAGACAAAGTACATGGATCACTTTAATAAACAGACACTTTTTTGTTGTAGATTTTCAGCGGTATTTTCTTCATTCAACTTTAGTAGCTGAATCTAGTTTCCGATAATAAAGCGTTGCCTATAGCAGTCAGTCACCTTTTAGTTATGATGCATTCATTATGTTAGCCTTTTGGGGAACCGATTTTGATAGTTGCATTAGACGAATCACACCCCTCCAGACGCTAATGGTAGAACCTTCTTTTTTTCAGCGACCCCCTTCTCGATTCATGCAGTAAAAGCTGCGAGCCCCCATTATGTATGTATGTGCATTAGGCAAGCTGGCCATTGCAATTGCTTTTTACCCCCTCGGCCGGACGATCTCCTCACTGTGTCTACATGTATTGCAAAAACACAGAAACACACACCAACGCGCATGTGGGCACACACATACACCACACACACACACACACACGTTCAAGCCCAAATACACACAGGCACATTAACAAACACACACACACACACATACACACACAGACATACTAATACAGAGTGGCACCTACTGAGTGTGCAATAAGTGTGTTTCATCGCGATATGCAGAGTGTGTATGGTATTGTGCGGTGTGTATGGTATTGCATAGTACTGTGACGAGCCAAGAGACGATATGCATGCATACACGACACACCAACCAGGCTTCGTTAACATCTCATGCAGACGACGGTGCCCCTTGTCACCAACACCATGCGTTCGTTATCAGATGCGGAATAGTTGTCATGATAAATTCATGGATAAGAGGGGTGGAAACGGCGCTTCTCACGACCGCAAGCTCTTGGAGATGAATTCCATTTCGCCGCTTCTCCCGACCATACATGTATTTTCCACGTAACATTCTTCCAAATTCGCGGACTTTTAATGGTGGAAGGAAACGCAAAATTCCCTCATCAATTACTCATTCAGCGGAGCTTCAGCCTCTCTTGAACACACCCTAACTGATGCAGCAAGTGTCGGTGGATAGTGCATATTGCAGCAGGTAGAATCGAGTGGATCGAGACAGGAGGAGGCGAGAGGGGGTGCGAGGTATTGCGCCTCTGGGGGCATGGCGAGCGCTAAAGGAGTACCCTGTTGCGGTCCCCCATCGAGCACCGACGAGAAAGCGACCAGCTTGGAGCACTGGAGCACCACTTGTGGGTGAGCGCGAGAGGGGAGCCTGCATGCGTTAGTGGACATGGTACATGCATGTTTTATGGATGGAGTGACACCGCCTGGTGCATCAAGACTATACTGTGACTATACATGTACTTAAAGTGTGGGGAGTTGGTCCACATCTACTGCAGATGAGTCTGATAACGGCGACAGAACTCTTGCTGGTCTTGTACCCGATTGAATAACTCTACCGAGCTGTTTCAGTAGCAGCTTTGAAGGGAGTGTATTGCATAATCTTACGGCTACATAACTCTTGTTGGTATTGTACCTGATTGAACAACTCTACTGCATACAAAGCTGGTAAAGATACAGAACACTTATTGGTCGTCTACCAGGTTTGATAACTCTGAAGAATTGCATTTCTGTACCTGACTTATGAACAAAGATAAAAAACTCATTTTGGACATGATTCGACTAATCTGTTGAAGACCTGTTTTGCTGTACCTGACTTACATGTAAATGCTACACAGAACTGTTCCTAGTCTTGTACTTGACACAATTACATGTACTTAACAGAACTTTTGCTGGTCTCGTGCCTGACAGACGCTCACTTGAGCCGCAGAACTATTTGACTTTTGGACCTGACGCACAAACGCGACATCATCTGACTGTATAACTGAACCTACGTAGGTTGCAGACCAGGGACCATTACTCTATTGAACTTTTAGATCTTTATTTGTTTGAGTTTGATACGAGCTTGAATATTTATCGTCTCCATCGTTCCTCAAAGTTGATCGTGCTTGACATGGGAATCTATCTTTTTCTGCCGAATTAAGCATTAAGCGCAGCAAGATACACATGTTTGACATAATGTGTGGGATATTGAATAGATATGTGCGTATCTGTCCCTTGTAACTCTCACATGAATTTCAGACAATGAGACATACAGATGAAATCTATGTGATGTATATGTTACAAGTTTTTGCAGAGACACCGAGCGAGTGTAGGTATTAAATCTTGACAAACCTATCGCTGTCATTCTTTCAGCAGTGCGAGTATGTAACAAGTGGAATATTTTGACTTTGACCAAAACTGTGACCTTTGACCCAACATTTTGCATATATCCTTCACCCCTGTGGAATATGGGTAAGGAACGCACATGAGTTGCATGTTTCATTGATACGGACGAGGAGCTAGATTGTATTTTGGTGCGATGCACATGACATGAGACTTTCCATTCCGTCATATGCATTCTGCCTGTAGCCCATTCCTGGATGTGACATTAAGCAATCTTTCATTTCCCCGTTTTGTCCGATTCCTTTTCGTCTGAGAAGTGCTCTTTTTGAAATTAATTTTCCCAAGACGACTGGAACAAAGTGCTCTTGTGGAATTGGATTTATGAACACTGGAGTAAACATATCCAGCATTTAATTTCAAATCAATTTGTTCATTGTAATCACTTCCAAAGATTTTTCTATGCAACAGTATATTGGTTTTGTAAACATTGTATTTTCGTTTTTATAAATTTGTTGGTGCCTCATCGCGTATTTTGGTTGTGCATTCAATTCAATTATTATTAAGTTATCGATTTGATAAGCAAATAAAAGCACTTTGTTATTCCATGAACATCAAACTGCTTTTGATCGCCAACTGCATTAATACTTTGATTACAACTAATTAATGCTCTGAACTTTGCTGATATGATAATTTGAACGAGAAGTCATCAGTATTATTACAGCATTAAGACTTTGGGGAGCATTCACAAGTATTCCTAACCACACCCAAGTTTGACCTAGAAAAAAGCCAGGCTTTCTTTCTTGGGTTAAATTACAAGCTGAGAGAAAAGGAAACATTGTGGAAACGTAGTTGGAAGCATATAATTTAACTGGAAGAAAACATACAAGTTTGCTAATTTTAAGAAACAGTATTGTGACATATTGTAACATTTGAAGAAGATTGCAAGGACCTTTTACACTTTTCAACTTTAAGACAATGGAAGAACTGATCTGAAGGTATACATACACCTTTAATTGTTACAACTTTTAGCAACGACCTTCGAGAACAAAATATTGTTCTGAAGTAAATCCAGCGTGACTGTTGTTGGCGTTGCGTCTGACAAAGTCAGTACAATTAACTAAAGAAAGGAAAGCTTGTACGCTGTATGTAATGCCTTTGGAATTCGTTGTCACTTTTCGGCTGGATTAGAGAAGCGTCGTTCTCCATCGCATGAGTTAATCGCCACAATGACATGGGCTAAGCGAGAACGAGGATCTTATTCGTCCGTTAGCCAGTTTGATCCCGATTACCACATGTCGACAGACGAGGTATGTGTTTTTCCCCGCTGAAGATACTTTGTAGTAATTGTATCTGTATGATTTCTAGCGGGTATTGCATGACAAAATTTATATATCTTTTCATATCTCCATTTTTCTTTTCCATTTTTTTTTTGGGGGGGGGGGGCGGGGGGTGTCAGTCTCGCATGATGAACCATGATGAACATTTGGGATAAAATCACAGACTTAGTATATAGCTTTCTAAATAATTAACACTTTCCTTTAAAAATTCCTCAAAAATGACATATTTCCTTATAAGAGACAACCACCTATCAATACAAGGTTAACAGAGGGGACGCAAATGCATACAAATTATACAGACCCTCAGAAGATTCTCTTCCAGCATTCACACACAATAATGTGAAAAGATGTTATTTGTACAATGTCATCATATAATAATACAGTTTTCATCCCCTAAAATTTGAATGTAGTGCAAAAAAACAAACAATATAAGTATGTATGTAGCTAGGCGGGGCTTAGAACATTATGAAATCAAAACATGAATGAAAATATTTGACCATCAATTGGCTGTTCATGTTCATTATAATGAACAATTAATATAATTTTTGTTGTGGCTTGAAGTTCATTTGTGGTAGCCCTAGGCCAGCAGGCAAATTGCTTATTTCTAGCCCTGTTCTTTTCACACACATACTAATTTTATTGAAACAGTATATCCATTTATGCAAAGTTCTAGTTTTACAATTTTGCTAAAAGAAAATTCACATGTGCCCACAAACGCAGATAACAGAAAAGGACATGCCGTCATGCTGTCATGCCATGCTATCTAAAGTGCAAGCACTGACAAACGTCATATCCTTAACATAATAGTTGAATATTTCATGCCTTTTGTTTTTGTTGTTACTTTTATTTTTCATGCCCGCAGTGCTCCAAATGTCTGTTTCTTTCCGTCATTCATGTTTAATGAGAATCCGCTACTCTTGCCGCAGCGATCGAGCTAATGACGTGAAATTCCCACAATGTTTTATTCGGACACTCATATTTTCATTATGCCAGTGTTTTGCAACCACTTCGCCGAGAGAAAGCAAGAGAGAAAGGATACTAGCAAGAGAGAAAGGATAAGAGGGGGAGGGAAATGGGTAAGAGCAAGAGAGAGGGAGAGATAAGAAGAGAGTGGTGGAAGAGAGAATGGAGAAAATCAATAATTACATATTATGATAATATACACTGTACACACCCATTGCACTGTTGATGTAATCATCGAATGGAATAGATAACTTGTAGTTGTACACATTGCACGGAGTACAAGGAGTATAAGTAATGGGTAGAACTTGCAGTTCATCTCATCATGCAAGTACATGTAAATGTACTCTTAAAGGGACATTTTCCAAATCCTAAAAACATACTTGGAACTCAAGTGGTTCTCTTATACCTTATCATATTCATATTAACAATAAACGCATGGGACAGGTTTCGTGTTCAGATATGAAATATTGTCTACGGAATAATTTCATGCCGTGTACAAAGTAAGTACAATGAGATAGTGAATATCACTTTGCATTTTTGCACATTTCTCATCCAAAAAACGTCCAATTAACGGGAACATTCACGCATTACTTTGTGGACAGATCACACCAATACACATTTTATTAATCACTCATCACTTTTTGCACTTGTCAACAAAGTTACTAGATCCCTTTAAGTAATAAATTGAAACCGCACCTATTTGTTATTTACATTGTACTTAGTTTGTTTGCATTGAGTACAATGAGTATAAGTATTAAGTAGAACTTGCAGTTGACTTCTTCATGAAAACTGCGTTCTCGAAAAAAAAAGAGAAAAACAAAACCTGAGAGTCGGTGATAATATATACTTTTGTAGATTTAATTACATGCCATTTAAGTAATACATTGAAACCTTACCTATTTGTCATTTACATTGTACTAAGTTTGTTTGCATAGAGTAGAATCGGTATAAGTAATAAGTAGAACTTCCAGTTAACCCCTTCATGAAAGAACATGTAAAAGCGCTTTTGACAAATTAATGAGATGGACAAAAGGAGAATTAATGATATAAAGGTTCATTTACTTGCCATTTAATTAATACATTGAAACCCATTTGTCATTTACTTTGTACTAAGATTTCTTCCCTAATAATAAATTAGAGAAGAAATCTTAGTACAAAGTAAATGACATTTATTGGATTCTTCTAACCAGGATTCTCTTCTAGGGATTTACAGTTTTGCGTCAAGAGAGATATATATTCCAAATATATGATAAAAACTAGCAGTTTGAACAATAAACGTTCATTGAAATGTTTCTTTCACTGCATCATAGCCATTGAACTTTTGATGCAATGACATTTAAAACCACCTGGCGTGACATCATCAAAACATTGGTGTTTTTCGTTGGAAGTCTTCAATACGAATCCATAGGACTTTTAAATTACAAATGATTGTTTATCTGTAAGCCCCTAGCTCCCTAATAAGGTATAATTGTCAACATATTTGTATAAATTTGTATTTATTAATTAATTTCTACGTTATGGCTTGGATCTTGGGTAGATATGAACCCAGTAACCTTCTCGGTCATAGGGTCCAATGTGTTCATTATGTATGTATTGCCCAGGGCAAGTAAGAGTTCATACCAGGTTTCAGGCCTCTAGAATGGTTAGAATATTGTTTTTCCTAGCCCAACTACAACTACATGTAGGACACAAGGCAGCAAAAGTCTTTTTAGCATTGTGTATATAATTCAACAGCCTTTTGGTATCTTGGCTGATATAATTTAAATGATGATCGTAATATTAATATTGTCAATGTTAACATGTTGAATAGAGTTACATATTTTAGTTTATATTAATTTCTAACTTGATGATAATTTCTTCATTATTCACTGATAATTTAGTGTTCATGCAAAGAAAAAACGTTCGCGCAGGTTATGAAAAAGTGTACAGATGTAAAGAAGTATAAACATATATAGGGACCTTGGCAGCTCAGGAGGTTGTAAAAGGAAAGGACTATCAGGAGACAAATATACACGGCTACCTTATCTGCTTCCGCAATTAAGAAGATAACATACCAGCTAGTCTAGTTTGATAGTAATTTCTACCATGATGATAATTTCTTCATTATTCACGGATATGTTAGTGTTAATGCATTGTAAAAGCATTCAGGCAGGTTATAAATAAGTGCACATGCAGATGTAAAGAAGTATAAACATATATAGGGGCCTTGGCAGCGCAGGAGGTTGTAAAAGGAAAGGGCTATCAGGAGACAAATATACACGGCTACTCTATCTGCTTCCGCAATTAAGGAGATAACATACCAGCTGAATAAAGGCCGTTTATATTATACCAGACAAGTGGATGAAAGCATTTCTGCAGGAATGGAATGCTTACTTCACCAGGCCCCATTTGTTGGTCATAACATTTCATTTAATTGAAATAAACACCCAGTCCAGTGCTAGACATGTTCATTATAGGCCAAACTGGTACCTTAATTTATTGGAACAAGCGTGCCAAATGGTTGAGATAAAGCCAAACTGGTAAGGGTTACCTCGCTATTCATAAGGACCGCTATTTATAATGTAAGATGAGGGTCACTATTCGTAATTCATATTGAGGATCACTACTCATAAGGACCACTATTCATAATACGAAATTGTATTTGTAAAAAGTAATATCTAAAATAAGTTATCATTGCTATAATAATAAGTAGATTTCATAGCAGATATAAAGTAAACTCTATCCATTTACCGAGGTTTTGAAATGTATTTTTTCTGCAATAACGGCAAACATTGTAAGTTTTTTATTAGGTTTCTAAAATCTGGTGTTTAGCTTTAAATTTAAGTGAAAAGTAGTCACATGATAAAGCCAACAAGAGGTCAAGCCTAAAATCTAATATCGGAAATGCTGTATAATTATGAAAGACCATTGTCAGGGGAATTGGGTTACGAAGGCTATGCGTAAATATAATTTGGTTACCGCATTTCTCCATGTCCATAATTCTATAAATACCCATCATGTACATGTACATCGTAAATGAGTTCAGTTCATTTGGGTTTTTGCAATGAACAGCCAAGGAAGTATGTTTTGATTATAGATTCATTCCATTCTCATAAATTGCACAATAGTTGATAATTTGATTAGATTTGGTGGAGAAAACATCAGAATGTATGTTTTCTTTGGAAACATAATGAAAACATTTTGTAGAAATTCATCATCAGCAAATATTGCTGTTACTATAGTATTTACAATATCGAAACTTGTTATAATATATATTATTTGAGTGCTGTATGCAAATATAATTTAGTTTCAAATCAATAATTTTGCTGATGGAGTAACTAATGCATATATGTGAATAAAACAAGATGGAGACCAAACCCAATTAAAAAAGATCTAGATTAAAATGGTCCAATAGTATGCTCTCGCATTTATGCTGGTAACATGTGAAATTAGGTTAGTAAATTATACATGCAATGCAATAGTTTCAGTTTGATCATCATGATGAACATAATGATTCATTTCAAAGTCAGTGATGTGTTGTTAATGCATGCAATTCCATTTGCAGGTTGAAGTACTAGTAGTACAATCAACATATGAGAAATACACAAACATCGTTATTAGCACGATCCATATATTATTGCACTTAATACAGATGTACATGACGTGACTACTATATATATAATGTATATACACACAACCGATGCTCCCAATCTACTGTTTATTGTCACCAAATGGAAGCATACGTCTAATGCGGGAATAATCAATACACCTAGAGTCGGCTAATGAAAATCCCATTTAACAGCGACAGTTCTCCTTTCCATTCCCATGATCCTTCTGCAATCCGCTTAGAAATACACAGCATGAATTCGCCCATCATGTAGATATTCTCCTTTCATTTAAAGGGATCTAGTAACTTTGTTGACATGTGCAAAAAGTGATGAATGGTTGATACAATGTTTATTGTTGTTATCTGATATGTCCACTGGGTATTGTGTAAAGATTTCAAGTTAAATGGACGTTATATATGGCTGAGTAATGAGCAAAATGCGAAGTGATATTCACTAACTCATTGCACTGACTTTGTACATGGTTATGACTATCCAGTGGATAGTTCAATCATAAATATCTTTTTAATGAAAGGTGAAAAAACAAAAAAACCTGTCCCATGCTTCTATTGCTAGCACGAATATAACAAGGTATGAGAGAACCGCTAGAGTTTCAAGTAAATTTTGAGGATTTGGACAATGTTACTAGATCCCTTTAAGGTTTACTTCTCCTCCAATACAACTAAATTATGACCTTTGAATGTTTCTCATAATCAATGATACATCGCATTTCTTCATTATATTTCTAATTGGTAATTTCATGCCGCTTACAAAGTAAGTACAATGAGTTAGTGAATATCACTTTGCATTTTTGCTCGTATCTCAGCCAAAAAACATCCAATTAAAGTGAAATGTTCACATATTACTTTGTGGACATATCAGATCACACCAATACACATTTAACACCCATCACTTTTTGCACTTGTCAGCAAAGTTACTTAACTAAATCCCTTTTAATCGTGTCAATAGCTATTAGGAGATTAAACCTCTGGAATGACATTGCTGGTACAAGCATACCCCACAGTATTTATAAAAATAGATATTCCTGATCAGAAACACACATGCATACTTTACATGAATAGATGTAGCGTACATGAATGAATATCACATGATTATAAAAACATGTTCATAATTATAAAAACATGTTCATAATTATAAAAACATGCATGTAACCTTCCATATTTCCACATACAAAATGTATGTATTATGTGTAAATACATTCATTGAGTGCACGACATACATATACACTCATAACCCATATACATATAGTCACAAACACAACCAATATTATTATTATCAATATACATTGTATATTATATGATATATGTAATATGCAGGCAGATTTACAGAATTACGTTAGATACATGTATGTATTTATGCGTTGAAAGCAGAAGGCATTTGTAACTCGTATCCACATATACAGTAGGTATGAACAAAATGACCATAATTGCAAAATCTTCACACATAATGGCATAAATATGCACATGTACACAACCCATATAAACAGTCACATGCACAACTCATTGTGCAGGCAGACACACACTGAAGGATGTCTATATATGTATGTGTTGAAGGCAGAAGGCATTTATAACTCATAACTCATCAGTATGAAGCGCTATATAAATATTATGTATTATTATTATTATTATTATTATATAACCACACATATAGCCTATATAGGTAGTATGAATGAAACCATAATTACAAAATCATCTCAGATAATGACATATTAATGTGCACTCACAGCCCATATGTATGCAGATATACAAAAGCATATTTTATCATTAATTTGTGCAATGAAGGGCATTATTTGTGCGCTGAAGGAGGAAGGCATTTATAACTCATATGCACACATATAAATAATCATAACTACAAAATCATCACACATAATTATGGCCTATATATACATTGTACACTCAAATACAGTCACATGCACGACCCATACTGCAGGCAGATGCACGGATGGGCGTTCTATAATACATGTGTGCATTGAAGGCAGAAGGCATTAACTATATGTACGTGTTATATAGGTATGAACAAAATTACCATAATTACAAAATCATTACACATACTGGCATAAATATAGTCTCACAATAGTTTTAAAAGTTGCTCTGCGTCGGTGTAGTGAAATACTAGACAAACAAAACGTTACAAAAACACTGTAAGGAAACAGTTTCTTTCTAAATTTTCGCCCATAGGGCTTCGTCAGGGGTTTATTTGAACTCGCAATATATGTATCTAGGAAGATGCACAGAAGCATGTTTTATAATTTATTTGTGCATTTAAGGACATAATATTTGTGCGTTGAAGGCAGAAGGTAGTTATAACCGGACGGCAGTCGTTGAATTAACCGAATTGGCACATAACATATTATGCATTAACCTATAAGCAGTATGCACACATATAGGTCTAAACAAAATCATCACACATAATGACACAAACGTGCATAAACAACCTATATACAGTCACACCCAATCTAGGCAGTCGCACAGAAGGACCTTATATAATCCATTTGTGCGTTGAAGGCAGAAGGTAGTTATAACGGCCAGCAGTCCTTGAATTAACCGAATTGGCACATAACCTATTATGCATTAACCTATATGCACACATATAGGTGTGAACAAAATCATCACGCATACTGACAGAAATGTGCATTTATAAACAACCTACATGTATATACAGTCACACCCAATGGCAATCTATAGGCAGTCGCACAGAAGGACCTTATATATAATCCATTTGTGCGTTGAAGGCAGAAGGCATTTCTAACCGGCCGGCAGCTAGGCCTTGAATTAACCGAATTGGCACTGCGGCGTCTGATTAGCTTCACATCAATGCTTATTAAATGGGAAGGGCCCCCAAGGTTGTGGTTTGGACTATTATAGGTATGATGACTATTAAGCATACCGTAGATTATGCACTTTAGGAGTATACATTAATGTTTCTGTCTTCATAGTAATGTAAGTGTCAGTGTCTATGTACAGAGATATGTTTGTCAAACCTGTCCTAGTGGTCACCTTTCTGTAAAAGCCAACAGGCTTATAGTGGCCACCAAAAGTTATCTGGAACCTGCCTATACAGGTCACCTGTCTACAATGGTCACCTTCCTTGTTTCCCATAGGTGTTCATTTTACATCTGAGTTTGGCTGTATGAAGGAACATGTTTATGGAACAGTACTGGCTTTGCGTAAGATATTGTGTTTTAATATTTCTAAGCGCGACTTACATAATCTTAAATTGTAGTTTCAAGTAACATGTGTGGCGCCTGAAAAAAAATGCAAAAATCAGAAAAAAGGAAGAGAGGTATGCTAAGTCACTTTTTTGATTTCTGAGATAATCATGTTTAACGTTTGGGACCCCTGTGGAAATTAAATTTAGATCCAATGTTTGATACATTTTTTTAAAATTTGGAAATATTATTATTTGGAGATTCAGCTTCTCTTATAGGGAAGCCCAGATCTACTCAATTTAGCCAAATACTGACTCAACGTTAATATTACTCAACGTCCTCATCACTCTCACCCGACAAGTTACAGCAACGCTAAACAAAATACAAAAATAAAATGGAAAGCCTTACTGCATCTTAAGCAAAGATTATTTCTGTCTCCTTTCGTGCGCATCTAGAGCGAAGATGAGTAGCGCCGCGACTATCTTAGGGGGGTTGGTAATGTAGTTAGATGATCAGTAATTGTGATAAATTATTCACCGACATGACGGCCATGTCGCCCAATATGTATGCAGATGCAACGGTTCTTAGAAGTGAAACCACCAATATGTCCCCAAGAGTTGATTTGTATGCTTGAGGTGTTAATGAAGTATCGCAGTATCCGTTCATTAAAATGAAATGTGAGATGTTATTTGCAGGGGCATGATGATTAAGTGCGAGGTTAAAGTGATCCGTTGCGAACTTCATAAGTTTTTTCAAATTTAAGTGATATTTGAGTATATTTGGTATATTTCATATACCAATTTCCCTGTGCGACTCTTCTGAATGATACAAGTTTCATAGATTTAAAATTTAAAGATTTAAAATTAGAAGAATGCAATTGCTTTAAGAAGTTTTATGCATGTTAAAAGAAAACAATTTTTATCTTAAACTCAAGTTTGTTTAGTAGGGGGGGGGGGGGGGGGCATGCCTTGATGCAAATCAACAGATTTTGACCATTCAATTTTAATTTGTTCAAATATCATGGGGATATATTGGAAACAGGGACAATTGGGATTAAAAACATGAAGATGATGGCATGGCGTGAAGACAATCAAAGCAGTGTCACTTAGTGTGAAAGAGGATTTGTAAAAATGTCAAGGTGGGATGGGGCAACTATATTGTGGATTTACAGATTAAGACCATGTCATGAATAGGATAACGATAGTGATAATGAATAACGATTTGTCAAATCAAGTCTGGTTTTATTTGAGGGGAGAAGGTGGGGGAGTGTACATGTAGAGGGATGTAAACCATCATGGATGCTGTGGCGTGAGCGAGAGGAGCATGGATGCAATGTTGCCATGCCAACAGATGTGTTAACTCGTATCTGTGGCATTTTGAGGCTGAGTCTTCTGCAGATGCGAGCCTAGTATTTGGTTGGAAGGCAGTGGGTAGAACGCCTTGACATTTCAAGAGAGGATTAAATTGACAGGCTGGTTGCGTTGTGCATGTACTTGTGTTATTGTACAAGTGTGAATGTGTGAATATTATGTATTGTTGTAGAGATAAAAAAGAAATCTTGTAAGTTGTATCTGAATAACATATGAATGCCTGTCCTGTATGATTGGAGGTAACACTAATACCGCTTTCAAGCTGCACTTCACCGATGAAAATACCAATAGAATTTCCCTTATGTAAACAACGGTGAAATCGCTGCTTCCCCTCTGTAACATTCATACTGCAAGGGAATTTAATCGACGTGTGCAAGCACCGGCCGGAAGTAAAGAATTATTGCGCAATCGCTTGCTAGCTGATTACGTGGATTGGCGCGCACAAGATTTTTGACCATTTTCATTGGTAATTTTCTCCCGTTTTTCCCCCCAAACCAATTGAATAGTGCCCGTTTCATCGGAGTGACACCGATAGAAAGAGAATTTCTCCTGCTGTTGAGCAAGAGAATTTCTCCTGCTGTTGAGCAGGAGAATTTAATCGCCTATTTCTCTTCTTTTCATCGGTTATTCTATCGGCTATTTCTCCTCTGTAACATTCATAGTGCCCGTTTCATCGGATGCGTCCGGACGCATCTGATGAAAAGTAGTGCAGCTTGAAAGCTGATTAAGATTAAGAAATCGAATGTCTACAGATAACTTTTAAATTATAATTTGATTCTATTATTAAGACGTTAACATCTTGGAAAGCTGAGCGTAAATTTAGACTAGAAACAAGCATAAAATCAAACTGTTGGTCCAGTGAAATGATTTCTTTTCAATTTTGATGGCCCAACACACAAATTTACCAGATGCCAAATATGAAATTAACTTGTACACTGTTTAATACTTGATTTATTAAAAAATAGCTTTATTGATCAAAATCATCATTGTGGATGAATCTAAAGGAATGCAAGATTTTCTCATTTAAAAAATATAAAACATTCATAAAATTTCACGGGGCTTGAAGTAAAATTGTTACTGTAAAACCTGGACTAGCAGGCTAGTGTTAATAACAAGCCCTGCATAAAACATGGCAGGCAAGTGAGGAGTAACGTAACTCGTAAGAATTGTTTACCTCATAATTGTAAGATGACATTTGTGATATTTGTGATATTATATTACGGTAATGCCTAAATGGAACTTGTTTAATACTGTGTAATTGTTACAAGCCTTTCATAAAACATGGCAGGAAAGTTATGAGTGACGTAAGGATTGTTTACCTCATGATAGTAAGATTAAATAAATAACCTTTGTGATATTATTGTAGAATCTGCGGTAATGCCTAAATGGGAATTGTACGTTACTGCGTGGCGTTGCCTGATATTGATTGCCAACACCAAACCATTAGCCATTAACAGTTCGTGTGCACTCTTTATTATCACTGCTAATTTTGCTTGTCACGTGACCCAAACAATATCGACGCACGATTTGCTTAAAATATCTGGCGGCCTATAAAGTGATATGCATATTCACCCCTTTTAGACTGGACATTAAATACTATCACCATATACATTTTCCATAGGGGTTGGTATACCTTTTGCCATGTTAATCCATTTCATATAGGAACCTATTGGGACCTTGCGAGCAAGATTTCTCATGGCTGACCGATAAAATTCATGTGCGTCATGGTTTGCACACAGGAATGCGGATGAATTGGGTTCGTCGTGTGCTCGTCTTTTGTCATTTCGAACATTTTATTGCTCAAACAGAAAGTTTCAAGGCAATATTTAGTCCAACTTTTTACATTGACAGATTAGTAATGAACAATTCTTTCACATGGTCGGTGATAAAAGCATACATTTAATTGTCTATTTGTAGGGCATTTCCAAATACTGTTACTTGGCTTTAAACCAACCACTATAAGAATACACATGCGTGGGTGTTAGTGTTTGCTTTAATTTTCTATATCATCTCTTAGCCCTGTCTTTTCTTAAAACCTCGGCATTTTAGGGGAAATCAGTAATTGCATTTTGTAGTTACCAATCTTTTGTTTGTAAGCTTAGATTACTTAAAACACTCAAGGCCTGCTTAACGTCCTCTTCTTGATGATATTTGTTCAGTAATTAGGCTAGCCCAATGTCCACTTAGCAATTATGCCACTGACATTTGACATTTAGTATCGTGGATTTAAAAACATAATTATGCATGTACATCAATTAACTCTGATATTTGGTACCTAATTAATGGGTACCCTAATGATGATTGATACATTTGTGACCGGCTTTAGCAAAACCCTGCACTTGTCGGAAATTCATCTTTTGAAGAAATGGGCATTTTAAGTTCACATAATATGTATAAAAGACTTATGATTGTAAAATTGAAACAGTCATATCTTCGCTAATTATTGACCAATCTGTTTGAACAAAACATCAACTGAAAGTTTGTGATGAGGCCTTTCTAATGGTATGATAATCTACATTTTGATTTTTACCGACAAGTGCAGGGTTTTGCTATAGCCGGTCACAATTGCTTCATGCTGTTTAAAAGCCAACTATTAAAAGGATCCACTATGTGGGTGTTAGTTTTTCCTTTTTTTCCCCTAGTGCATATTCAATATTTGTACATTTACATCTTCTAATTCTTTTGCCACTGTCGACTGGACCCGGATATGTGTTGAGATGGGTGATGGCAGCTGGGTGATGGGTTAACCTGTTCCACGTTGGTTGGATATATGAAGACATAATTAACGGTACCCTGGGGTACCAGACGAAAGTCCGCCATTTTGTTTAATTATTTATTTAATTTTTAGGGCTGTACTGTGGGTATAGCGTGCATACAATCGTGCGCTGCACTGCATGCACAACGCAATACGGTTGTACTTCGAGTGGACACAAGATGGCGCTACATAACGCGGGATACCGGGGTACAACGGTACCCCGGGGTACTGCTTGTGTCATCATATATGGATGGGTTTTATTGTGCGTACCGACTTGGTTATTTTAATTATTATTTTGCTGAAGTCTGTAGTTTAGCTTTAACAGGATAAAGGTATTTTTTAATGGTGTTCTGCAAATTTGTGCGACAGTCTTGCGCAATTGCAACAAAGAATACAATATTGATCATATTACCGACAAGCTAAGCCAATTTCATATGTCCAAGTTTCGTTGGAGTTTGTATACTTTTGCAATCCACATCCGATTTACAAATTTGTAGGAAATTCAATTTATGGTATTACATACATAGCAAAGATTTCCGCTGCACATGTACTACCACTAATCAAATATATAGGCCAGATGAAATAGGCTCTAAATTGCATTTCTGGCATGTTTTGACCTGAAAGGTCTTTTGTTATGTATTCTGGAATTGACAGCAAGTCGGGCAATATAGAAACTATAATTTTAAAAGTTTTGTGGAAATGTAATGTACATGTACATTGTACAAGGTACATTTGCTAGACTTGAATATATATTTGAAATTTTCTTTATAATTTGTTTTATCCATGTAAACTTGATAAAGAGTTATCTGGCAATTTGACAATACATTTATTGAATACAGTTTATTGAACATTTTATAAACATTTATTGAATATAGTTTATTGCAAATTGTATAAACATTTATTGAATACAGTTTAGTACATCATCAGGAAAAACATCTAAGATCAAGTTTCTGTTCAAGTTTGGCAGGAATCCAACCCAAATTAGACTGCTACTAAATATATATCATTTACTGGAAATCTTGACAGCCTACGCATTGCCCAGCTTTATTTAGGCTTTTGTTTAGGCTACAAATTTGCATGCTTCGTATATGTTATTGTAATCGGTTAGGGTCCTTTGTCTCTTACGAAAACTAAACCGTCCATGTTTAGAACACTCCACCTGAGGGGATTTAAAAAAAGAGAGAATCCAATTGCGTAGGAGATTGGGAAGTCCTACTTATAGACCTTATAAGCTGTTTCAAGTTAAGGATATCTTCAGCGTAATTAACCAATTGCTTGCAACAACTTTGTTGTTAGAGTGATAAGAATCTCTACAACATAAAGCCTAGGTGAACGGGGGATAAAAATAACATCTTCATGACTGATTCTGTAGTTCTGTGCGCGTTTTTTTTGTTTTGATATGATAATGAATCTTATAAGCCACATCATTAGGCATACGATGCGAGGGGACTGTCCCCCAAGACATGTTATTCAGGGCTCGGCACCTGGACTTGCCAGATTGTCTGGGGTAAGTAGAAAAATTGATGTTGGGGACAGGCAAAGTTTCATAAATGATTAATAAATCTAGTTTGGTTGCCTGATGAGGCAACTAATTAGCATTTCTGATCTCATCTAGAAACAAGCGAGACATTTGCCAAGCAGAGCATGATTAGATATTCTGTCCAGGCAAGTAAAATGAGAACATTCATGATTTTACTTGCCCGAACATGCAAGTGGAACAAAGTTAGTGTATACATGTAGGCTTGTATATTTTGCCTGTTTAACCCATCAAGGACGAGAGCTATTTTAAGGCAAAATTACTCATTGTTTTCCTCTACAAATTGGCAACTTTCAATACTTTGGCAATTTTTTTCGACCTTTTAATGACATAAAAATAGGTGGAAAATACTTAGTAATTACAATTTAAGACAAATATGAAGTGACTTAATTTGCCGCAAAGTTACCAATTTGAACGCCGAAATCTGTTTTAAAAATATCACAATGTGTTGCCGATTTAAGGATTTTCCTAAATTATAGCGATCTACACAATAATAAAAATCATTCAAAAATAACTAAAGCAGGTAGAGCAGCGGTAGAGTAACAACGTATATATAGACATTTATGCTCTTTCTCCTTTTATACCTCATATAACTCTTCTTGCTGAAATGTAGGACTACCAACCCACACAAATGTGGGACACGTACGTCCTTGATGAGGGATAAGAGTCAGAGGGATCCATAGTCATCTACTGAAGATATTAACACACTTTCTATGGGAACTTGGGGAATTTTTCTACAAAGCTGATCTTAGATTTTGATATTTTGTCTAAAAATATCAATATTTTATAGTATCAAGGATATTACATACATGTAATACATAATTTGCATTTTGCTTTTGAATATGTTTTATTCCAAGACTACAAGTGGCTTACCATAACAACTTGAAATAAAAATTCAACTTGTGTGATCATTGTGTGATATGCACTATAGAAGAACTGTATATTATTATTATTATTATTATTATTATTATTTGTGAAATACCCCCTAGTATTCCATGTACCATGAGTGCTGGTTTGCTTTATATGCCAAATGGAACAGTTGTTTTGCAATATAATAGTAATTGACAGTTTCAAGTTAATGACCACTATATAGATGTTCAATATGTATGCACTAGTCTTTGTATAAATACACAGTTGAATATTGATTAATGGATAATAAATTCAATATTGTATTTTTTTCAAAGTCAAAACAGAACATTAAGGTGGCACAGTTGGGGGAATGGGGTTCAAATAATACTGGGAAGGAAAGAGTTAAAATTTGAGTGTCAAATTCGAAAGAGCATACAACTTTAATGACAGATTAGACGGAACAAACTTTATTTAACCATTTGTAATAATTGTGGGGCCCCACAATTATTCAATAATTTGGAACCAGCTGTAAAAATTTTTTTTTTAAATGCTTCCTCTTTTCACAAATTTAGAAAAGAGGGTTTTAGATAGTTGCTGATTATCTTTCTATCTAATCACTATTTCAACAAAAAATCAAATGCACAATATTTTATTTAAAATGGATGAAACTAATGAGTTTTTAAAGAGCAACCTCTTGAGTTGTAACGGCTCTTTTTGAATGATAACAGGCTTTTTACTTAGTCATTTGTAATTTGTTTATTCATTTCGAGCATTGTGGAGTTATAACTATTAGTTTGTAATGTTATGGTGCAGGTTTTGGTTACTAAAATTCAGTTTGACCAAAACTGTACTCTCTTTACCAATACTCAACTATCCCTTTAAGAGTCTTCTTTAGGATCAAAAGGGTTGCATTTTTCTAGTTTACTAAACACATTAGCAAGCAAATATGGAATTATGATGATTTTTGTTTGTTTTACAATTGTTGCATGCATGCAAGTTGAAGGTTACATTCATGTATTAAACCCTGGTAACATTTGCACATGTACAAAAATATGTGTGTAAATGTATTTTAGCATTCAAACGTTACAATATGGTGGCATATCTCCTTGAGTTAGAATAAACATGCAAATATAAATACAAATTACAATGTATCAAAAAATGATGCATGAACCTGCTTTAAAGCGATCCATTAACTTCAATAGATATTTATGAAACTCATACTTGTAACTTCAATCATATACAAATATCATTG
Organism: Echinarachnius parma; assembly: GCA_037951105.1. Lineage (NCBI taxonomy): Eukaryota > Metazoa > Echinodermata > Echinoidea > Clypeasteroida > Echinarachniidae > Echinarachnius > Echinarachnius parma. Next base: position 99,036 of record JBAMJV010004869.1, on the reverse strand, counting down.
TAAGATTCTTCTGAATGATGTGTACTAGTTTAATAGAAAAAAGGACACTGTTTACCTAGTGAAAAGGGTGAAAATTGGTGTCAAAATTTATCACCTACTGTACTGCCTATTGATTTGAAATGCAATTGAAAAGTGTCAGTAATATATCTCCATTATTAAGGATACATTTGACAAATAAAAACCCATTTCATTCTTCTTTTACCATAAGGCAAACAACAAGATACAAGATAATTGTGAAAACTCCAAATGACTTGGGTTAAATTTAACACAGTTAATGGATCACTTTAAGTAGTAAACCTTGCTGCATGAAGTCTTTGCATGTTGGATTCTAGCCAAGACATCCATGAATTTTTTATATGCTACATACATTTTGCTTTCAAACTTCCATTATCTGCAATTCTATGCAAAGTTTGGATAAGTTTAGATAACAAAAGTTGGTGTGAAGGCTTGCCAAGAGTGTTTGCCTAGAGAGCTACGCCTTCAATACATGTACATGTATGCGAGGCGTACTAGAGTTAAAAAGAACTCACAGTTGATTTGGGCGTATGTGCCACCGCCGCCGTAGCCCTCTCAAAAGCCGGAGGCCTCCCCCTTCCACCACAGCACAGTGATAAATGGCCCCAGCAATTTAGTTTCAGATGTGTGCGTTACCATGGAAACCAGTTACGGATGAGGAGGCTCTTAATGGCTCGCAGTAAATGGTGAAAGACGGAAACATGAACATACAAGAGAGGGAGGGAGAGATGGAGAGAATAAAATGGAGAATTAAGAGAGAGAGAATAAGATACTTGAGAGATATATATATAGAGAGAGAGGGGAAGACGTTTAGGGAGAGATGCTTTCTGTTTTATCTTATAAATCTAGCCTATTGAATAAACAATTAAATTGCCATTATTCATAATGGACCTGTATGCATTTGTCTTTATTACCTATTTAAAAAAGAAGAGGATCGTTATGGTCAGAAAATGAAAATAGCGTTACAATGATGATGATGATCCACAGCACTTGTATGGCGCCATTTATAACGTGGCAACATTATGGATGCATTTATGTATTTATTTAGTTGTTAACTCTTATCAAACAATCATCAAACATCTATACTCTTATTACAAAAAATGAATAATCAAACATTTTATCCAGTGAAGGGTTATATTTTCAGAGCTGAAAATGGTTTCACAAATTATAATAATCCAGTCCTGAGGATACATGTAGGAATTGTGCAAAATGTATGAAGGGTTCACTGTGATACCAATCTTGCATTATCATAATCAGTACAGGCAGTCTCGTCCCCATTGACTATTGTACTGTCTCCTGCTCATAGCAGATAACTACAGTAGTACAGTAGTCTCCCCGCTTAATTGGATTGGCATTTGCAAGGTATATTTGACCCCTTTAACAGGTGTACCCGATTAAAGGGATCTAGTAACTTTGTTGACATGTGCAAAAAGTGATGAATGGTTGATACAATGTGTATTGTAGTAATCTGATATGTCCACTGAGTAATGTATAAACATTTCACGTTAAATGGATGTTATATGGCAGAGTAATGAGCGAAAATGCAAATGATGTTCACAAACTCATTGCACTGACTTTGTACACAGCTACATGTATGACTATCCAGTGGGTAGTTAAAAATCTGAACACTTCACTCGTAAATATCTTTTTAACATACGGCAAATTGGAGAAAAAAAACCTGTCCCATACTTCTTTTGTTAATATGAATATAACAAAGCATGAGAGAACCGCTGGACTTCCAAGTAAGTTTTGAGTATTTGGACAGTTTTACTACAGTAGATCCCTTCAAGTGGTGAAAATTTCCCAAAAGAAACATAAGAAATGTTTGGTTAAATCCTACTCCTTTAAATGGTACCCCATTATGCGGGGACAACTGTGTAATTAGAATTGCACCGAGTTGCCATGTATGAAGACACCCCTACTCATTATTTTTCCCATCTATGCAAATTGTGATTTTGTGAATGGACTGGAGGATACTGTAAATGCCACCAAAGGTCACCCGTGGCTCATGGTTTGCCCAGTCATACGATTACTAACGTATAGTGACTAAGACTTGGTCCCCCCCCCCCCCCCCCCCCCCTCCTCTCTCTCGCATTTCTCTCTTCTCTCTCTTCAACTGTCTTATTTCTGTTTCCATTTAATAATATCTCTTCCTTTTCAAGACTTGTACATATTATCCACTCCCTTCTTGACTATCTTTCATTCTAAATTGATTTCAATACGTATGGCTTGTGACAGTCATAATGTGCATATTTCTCTATGGAGAAAACCATTTTCTTTGCTCATTTTTTTCATTTATATGTACATGAACCTCTGGTCATTTTCCATTGTTTGAAATAATAATCTATTATTTTGTGATAACAAAGTGAATAGAATTGAGGTAATATGTCCTCTATAATTCAATGGATTGCTGGGATGTGTTTTTACTAGATTTCCAACGCTTGTTTGACTTTTAATCATCATTCGTATCAACTAGGCTCTACTTTTGGCAACTTTCCCTACCATTACTTTTCTCGCTATATATCTCACTATAAAACAATACAGCGAAATATATGATGGTAGCATAATGGCATGGCATAGCTGTCGAGTAGACCTTGAACTGATATGATATGATATCCCATTTAAACTTTATTGTATTTGCGAAACAAATGAGGGTAAATGATGGGTATATTTAAACAGATTCTAACCATCGCCCTACATTAGTTGGTGTTTGTGCTATCGGATAGATTACTCATTATACAAGTGGATTGATATTGTTTGGGATACTACAAATTGATATTGTGTTAGCAGTGCAGTCTGTTCATACATAATTGGATATAACCGAATGCATACATTATGCAGCCAAAGGTAATATGTAGATATATTATTTGAAACTAATTTTGCTTTCGGGCGAGGGTGAGAAGTGATTCTAGGAATGGAATTTATTGTGCCTACACAGATCTAAACAAAATGTTCTGTTTTAGGGAAAACATCTTAATTGACACCATTAGTATGAACCACTTTTTGTTGCGATCGAAACATGGTTTTCTATGAGTGAATGTACAGTGTTTATACTTGTGCATTTGTTTGTTGTGGGACACGTTGCATTTAATTGCTAGTCAGATCATGTGACTAAATGTGCAAATCATGATTGTTTATTTTTTACTTGCAATTAATTGCACTCGGTTCGGTCGGTCACACCGGTTCCCGACCGTCACCATCGGGTCCCGGTTTCGTTTTTTTTCTTCTTTTTTTCTTCGGGGCACTGGTTTTGAAAAAACGAAACCAGGACTTAAAGTAGCATTTATCAGCATATTACAATGTATATACAATTTTCTCATATTAAAAAAAAGTGGTTAGTCAAAAATGAATAGTGGTGTCGATTTCGGGAGTATTTCCCTCCCGGGACGCGCGAAAAATTTTCGGGCGAGTCACGGTTACCCGAAATTTACCCATTTGTTGATTTCGCTATCGGCATGTCACGCCGCTGGGAAAACATGGTTTAATACATTGCATCTCATGAGCTTATAATGAACTGAATGATAACTAGCATATTATTACAGAGTGCATGAACACAAAAAGGACAGAAAAGAAAATGGGAGTGGGCAGATAACTCGGGCGTTCAAAGAGGGAAAAAGGAAAGGAAAGAAAAGAAAATGAGCGTGGGCAGATAACTCGGGCGTTCAAAAAGGGGACTTTTGCTCTTTTTCGGGATATCGAGTATCGATTTTTGCGCCCGGGACTCGACATTTTTCGGCGGGACCCGGGTACCCGTGACTCGTCAACAGCCTTACTTAAATGAATAAATAAATAATTAATCAAGTAAAGAAATACATAAAATGTGCCCCAATATTTAACGTACCCCCCAAAAAAAAATTCACGTATCCCCCCCCCCCCCCCCCCCTCATCAGTCCGACCACGCTACTCTATTGGTAATAAGCATTCACAGATGTACATGTACTGGTACATGTGCCAACATTGTTAACAATGCCTTTTCTGAATGTCCATAGTACAGTGTGTGTACATGCATGATATGCACACAACTTGCATAGAAAGTTAGAAGTGGTCAAACTATCAAGAGCCACTACAATATGAGAGTGAGGTTATTTATTAGATGCATTTATACCCTTGTTTGTATGTTCTTGGTTGCATGATAATGTGTTATATTTTGATACCAGAAATCTTACCTTGATTTGTTTCTGTCTGTTCCGTCTCTCTATTGCAGGGTTCTTAGGCAGTTTTGGTACATGCCGTAATCATGTACTTTGAGAGGGAGTCATTTTACCAAAAATTTGACTTTTGAAAACATCTTTCTGCATGGTTTCCTTTATTCATCATTTTCTCAAAACTAATTGTTACTGTTTTGCTCCTTCCTTTGCAGGGTTCTGAGGATTCAAATTACGGTCGACCATCGGATTCGGACCTGTCGTTGGACGAGGAACGTGAGGCGTTACGGAGAGAGACTGAGAGACAGGCGTTAGCACAACTAGAGAAAGCTAGGGTAAGTCATTTAACCCACTGCTTGCTGTTACCTGGTGGGTCCTACATTACCTCTATGGGTGTTGCAACATCCAATAGGGAACAGGTTAAAGGGCACCACCACCCAAAAAAATGAATTCCTAATGAATGAAAGATAATAGTTGTAGTAGTCCATGCTACCAAAATGTTTCAGAAAGATAGGTTTCTAGATAAATTCTATTATTTGAAAACTCACCACCATACTAAATTATATGCACGCATGGGTCTGCAGAAGAAAGCTAGTCTAGGATGTGTTCTATTGTTTCTTAACGTACGCATGTATAAAATTGACGCACTCACAAACGTTTGGCACCTACGGAACCTAAGGTCCTGTTAGGTGCTGTATGATCGGATTAATTGCTTTGTTAATGAATTACACAACCCTTTGCAAAGTGTTGGATATATATTTAATATAAAATTACGGTACTATTTAAAACATATAAGCCAGCATTAATTTTTTGTGTGTGGCAGTCCCCTTTAACTCCAAGAGTGTTGCAAAATCTAGTAGGGAACAGTTAAAAGCCAAATAGCATCTTTGGAAAAGTTTACAGAAAGGCATGTTTATTGGATCAACTTATTGATTAATACAATATTGTCAAAATAGTGTAAGTAAAGAAATATAATAATAATATCAAACCTCTCGGCACATAAACCCTCTTAACCAACCTCTATTTTAGACATAACATTGGCATGTAATATACATCCATTAAAGGGATAGTTGAGTTCTGGTAAGGAGAGTACAGTTTTAGTAAAACTGAATTTTAGTAACCAAAACCTGCATCATTACATTACAAACTAATAGTTATAACTAGAAAGGAACACAAAATTACAAATGACGTAGTAAAGATCATGTTATCATTCAAAAAGAGCCGTTAAAACGTAAGAGGGCGCTCTCTAAACACTCATCGGTTTCAACCATTTTGAATAAAATATTGTGCATGTGATGCTTTGTTGAAATAGTGATTAGATAGAGAAATAAGCAACAACTATTTAAATACCTATTTTGTAACTTTTTGAAAAGAGGAAGCATTTTTTTGAATTTTTAACGGCTGGTTCAAAATTCTCTAATAAACCCGGGGCCCCGGGTTTATTACAAATTGTTATATTTATGGATATTTCAGCCGTTTCTGAACCGATTTTGATCAAACAAAGATGATTTTATTGTTTAAATATTATGCTCTTTCAAATTTTACACTCAGTTTTTCATTACCTCACAAACCAATTAAGTAGTCTAGTGCCCTCTCTACCAAAACTCAACTTTCCCTTTAAAGTGTGCATTTAATTATATTTTATTTAAAAAAATTGCCAAGTACATTCTAGAATTGTAACAAAAGTTAGAACTTTAACCTTCTTTCTGTCACTGGCCCTATGAAGTAATACACTAATGGTTCTAGTAGCATTAAACTGATTGTATATTATGTAAGTTCAAAACTGAGATCAATTAGGAACATGGCAAACAAACGAGCTGTCATAAAAATAAAATCCTGTCTGTCCAAATGAGGCAGTCGTGCGTTCTTGTGCCTTCCACTGAAGGACAAACATATATGTATCACTTTTCATTTGCGTTAACTCCTAACATACACACCGGGTATTCAATCAATATATAGTACAGTAGTCTCTGCTTAATTGGATAAGCTTTTTACAAGGTATATTTTACCCCCCTAAAGGGTGTAACCGATTTAAGAAACATAAATGTTTGGTCAAATCCTGCCCGTTGAACAGGTTTACCCATTTGAAGGTTTGTCCATTATGAAGATAAAACAAATATTGTGTATTTTATGGCCCAAAACTTTGCATTTCTTTCTTGCCAGACTTTTGACCTTGTCAGGCAAATTGATATGTTATTCTTATTTACACTTATTCATGGCCGGAGACTAATCATTGTTACTGTCATAATCAACCAAAAATAGTTAATAACTACATGACCTATGTATCTGAATATTGAGAAGAAGTAACATTTTAAACTTTTGATCACAATACAAATATTTACCTCTGAAATTGTGATCAAAAGTTTTAAAATGTTACCAATACAGATGAACTTCCGTCCTGCTAATATCTGAATATTATCAAGATTATTTTCACTATGTTGAATTTTGTTTTAAAATCGTCTTTATTTGCAGACAAAGCCAGTTGCCTTTGCAGTACGAACAAATGTGAACTACGATGGTTCTATCGATGACGATTCGCCGGTTCAAGGGTGCGCAATATCTTTTGAAACAAAGGATTTCTTACACATAAAAGAGGTAAGTTGAAGAGAAGGTGGAATATCAATTATAAAAAAACATTGTCTGTTTTTGACTGCAGTTTGTGTTTTGTATGTGCAGTAAGTATGTATGTGTGTACATGTATGCGTGTATGTGTATATGCTGGTCGTATATCTCTTGTATTCATAGGTTGTGTTTAATAAATTCATTGTTTAATCCACAATCAGCAGTTTGTAATATTTGTCTGGGCTAATAATATATTTACCTACTTAAACGCAGGGGCGTTTTGAAACGTGTTTAGCATCAATTGGCATTTCAACAACGTCTTTGTGCAACAATTGCTCTGCCTTTGCAATCGTAGGAGCAATTATCAGCGGAGCTAGACATGTTTCTATTCATGTACTAGAGCATTAGTTCTATCTAGCTAGTACTCAATTTAACATACTCAAATTTAGTTATTTGTGTTAAAACATAAGTATGTAGGGGTTTAGGTCCGTTTCTGTCTTTTGTTGATGTTGCTAAGTTTACATGTATTAGGTGATAATTTGTATACATGTGCATTTATGTATGTTTGTGTGGTTGTGTGTGTCTGTATTACTGTGATGTTTTGTGTGTGTATACGTGTGTTTGGATGTTTATCGGGGTGTGAATGTGTGTCTGGAGGGGTCTGTTTATGCATGTCTGTTTTTTGGGTTGTGCGTTTGTGTGTCTACAATGTATGTGTGTGGGTGTGTGTTGGGGGTGTATATCTGCATGAATTTGCAAGTATGAAATTTGTACAGACTAATATTTGTGTATCTTGTTAGTTGTATAAAATGGGATCGTCATTAGAATTCAGTATTTGTTGCAGGTATGGCATTTATTACCTTTGGTAAGAAAAACATATATATACTGGTAGGCTGTTTAGCAACAATAGAGTACAGAAGCCATGACGTCATAAAAAACACTTTTTTAGAATTTTCAAATTTGGACTTCATTTTCAGAAAGAGCATATCTCAGCCAATATGTAACCTATTCCTTTGATTTTTGGTATTTGGACATTATTTGTTATGCTCTTTCTGAAAATGAAGTCCAAATTTGAAAATTCTTAAAAGAATATTTATGACATCATTTATGACATCACACCTCACCACTCTATAGCTGTTAGTATTGAGGGTTGGGTAAGTAAGTCGCTTTTTCACCTCTTGAAATTGTCCCTTGATCAGCCCGTCCACATTTTGCCAAAACACATTTCTATTAGTCCTCCTGGAGCAAAACCGCAAATACATATTTATCCCCACCGTCTATTCCAAATCATGTAAACCAAACACAAAAAGTAACTTCCCCCCTATAAATACAACTCATATTTTCTAAACCAAGAAGTTTTCTGTCTTGACAACATTATTTCTACCGTTATGATGTACATTTTATGTGAAAATAAGAGACATCCATCACTTCACCGCTGACTGAGCACAGATCAAATACAATATAACCAAATTTCAAAAGTCACAAGAACTCGAAAAACTTGCGCAAGTTCTTGTAACTTTGATCCGTTGCTGTGAAACAGCATATGGTTCAATGCATTATTATGGTTTGTGAAACAATGCTGCTTGAAATTCCATCCAGTTTTATTTTTTGATGGCACATGTGGTTAAATGCATCAAATTGCGCTGATGTATAATCACAATTTATTTTATTACGATTGTAAAACAGTGCAATTTGCACAATTTGCTGGAGGCATTATTTTCACTTTGTTATTATAAAACGTAATTGTATGCAGAACTTATTTTAAAAAACAGTTACTATTATAATTATTATGTTTTTTTTTTTCCTTTTACAGAAATACAACAATGACTGGTGGATAGGGAAGCTAGTCAAGGAAGGGGCCGATATAGGCTTCATCCCCAGCCCTGCCAAGCTTGAAAACATGAGGTTACAGGCTTCCGGCAGCAGGAACAGACTGGGAAAGTGAGTATTCATTCATGTCTGGTAACGTAGACTACCATGACACTTTTTTTCTTTCTTGCCTTTTTGCACAACACATTTAATAATGCTTGTGTCTGTTTTGCAACTGATGTTCAAATTATAACATTTTCTTTCAAAGTTTATAGCTCAAACTTTTCTTTATCTACCTTTGTCTAAAGATGATTTGTTTTATCTACCTTTGTCTAAAGATGATTTGTTTTTATCTACCTTTGTCTAAAGAAAATATTCTTTTTCTACTTTTGTTTAAAGAAGATATTCTTTTTCTACCTTAGTCTAAAGAAGATATTCTTTTTCTACCTTTGTCTAAAGAAGATATTCTTTATCTACCTTTGTCTAAAGAAGATATTCTTTATCTACCTTTGTCTAAAGAAGATATTCTTTATCTACCTTAGTCTAAAGAAGATATTCTTTATCTACCTTTGTCTAAAGAAGATATTCTTTATCTACCTTTGTCTAAAGAAGATATTCTTTATCTATATCTACCTTAGTCTAAAGAAGATATTCTTTATCTACCTTTGTCTAAAGAAGATATTCTTTATCTACCTTTGTCTAAAGAAGATATTCTTTATCTACCTTTGTCTAAAGAAGATATTCTTTATCTACCTTTCTCTAAAGAAGATATTCTTTGTCTAAAGAAGATCCTTTTTCTACCTTTATTTAAAGAAGATCCTTTTTCTACCTTTGTTTAAAGAAGATGTGCTCCATTTTGTGAAAAGAGCCAAGAAACAAGTTACTTTAAATGTCGGCTTTGCAGATGTTACCTCTTTGTGAGGGCATTGCGTGTATTGTCTAGAGGAGACATGCACCGCAGGCTCTTCAGAGTTAAAGGGATCTAGTAACATTGTCAAAATCCACAAAACTATCTTACAACTCTAGCAGTTCTCACATACCTCGTTGTATTTGTAATACCAATAGAGTCATGGAACTGGTTTGGGCTTTACAGAATTTCTCTTCCTTCATTAAGATATCTATGATTGAAGTTTTCAGATTAGAAAGTCTCCATAGGACACTTTCAACCGTGTACAATGTCAGTGCAATGAGTTATCAAACATCACTTTGCATTTTCACTCATTACTTGGTCATATTACCTTCATTTACCATGCAATTTTCACACATCTCTCAGTGGACATATCAGATAACAGAAACACACATTTTATCAACACTTCGTCAATTTTTGCTCCTGTCAACAACGTTACTAGATCCCTTTAATAGATGCACCTCCACATGACCACATCATGAAACTGATTGAAAGGAGGGTGTTTTCATATTACTGTGGTTCTCCTTGTTTGTAGCCATATTTCTGTAACTTTGTCTTTTTCCTCCCCTAAGGCTTAACCCTATCAAGCCCAAGGGGGGGGGGGGGGGGGGCTGAATGAGCTCCCCCCCCCTACCATATTTTCCATCACCGCTTCTACAGTTCTTGTTCGATTTTCACCAAATTTGGTGACTTTTTCCTAAAATCTTATTGTAAACATTTTGGTATACAAATAGATGGATTGGCCAATTCCTGGCCAAAACCGTAAACTGAAGAGCATGTTTTTCATTTTTTTGACAATTTTTGTTTTTCTCTTAGTTAACAACTGAAGTTTGTGATTTTTATTCAGTCAAATTTCATAACAATTATTATTAACAGGTTCTCATTAACTGAAATTAATTTCCCTGAGTACTCTTTTGTTTTTCTTTGTTTTTAAAGACAAAATGGCGGAAAACAATGAAAATAATAAGAATTATAACAAATCAGGTTTTGATGTATTTTTATGATATTTTTAAGATATAAATATGACAATGGGGTTTCCCATGATGTCTACAAACATTTAGAAATGCCAAACCTTACTTTGGATCAGGTTAACAGGGTAAAAATTGAAGAATTGCACGTATACGCATTATTGTACTGAAATGTGATTGCTAACTCATCTGAAGGTCATCTCCACAATTACTTTGCGGATATAATGAGCCCCTAAAACCCATCAAATACCACAGAAATGTCATGATCTATGTTCTAGAATATGTAATCTTGCATAATAATGCTACAAAATTCAATTTGCCTACATAAATCAGTCCATCTCTTGAGCATCTATTTTAATACTATCACACAACTGTACCAAAACATATAGTTATTTGTTGCTCTTTGCCTGGTGGTCCCCTTTAACTCTTGAACCACGGAGATGTAGGAGAGGAATTACACAGCTAACGCTTTAAGAGTCACGGTTGGGGGAGACAGAACAGGCACTTTTCACTTTGCGTTAATTTTTCTGTTGTGTTTACGTTGAATTCACGGCAGGAATAAATTGAGATTGACATCCATCCCTAGCCTTGACTCGCTTTCTTTCGCGTCACCGTCAAGACTTGTTGTTTTCGCTCACTGTCTGAGAACCGGAGAGAGGCCCCCTCGTGCGACCACTCATGAATTGTTTTCTTCGTCGAATCTATCTTTAAACAAAGCCTTGGCAGTCTTCTATTATCTTATGTTTTTATTAATAATCATGTTCTTAAATAGGCGCAATATTTAATTTTCTTTAACGTGTGTACCATGTTTTGTGTCGAGTCTTAGAAACTGATAGGCCCCCTCGTGCTAACACTCATGAATTGTTTTCTTCGTCTATCTTTAAACAAACCTCTAGTGGTCTTCTATTCTGTATTCTTTTAAGTTTACCTGTTATATTTTTTATTAAAAATCATATTCTTAGGTGCAATGTTTAATTGTCTGAACCGTGCATACTGTGTATGCTTTTTCAAAGTAACTCTGCATCCATTCTTGCACTTGCAATGTGAACAGTAATTGCATATGCTGTTGTCTCTTTTTAATTTTGCTGCATATACCGTTCAGAAACCTGATATAATTTAAAGCAGGTCAGATGCAATGGCTGCACTTTCATTTTAAAAAGAGCGATGAATTTGCTCTAACCTTGATTTCAATGTCAGTTTTTGTTTAACGCAAAGATATATTGTTACAAAAAAAAACTCTAGCGCAAACATGATTTCTGTTTTTCCATTTCTTTTCCATGTTCAAAATGAATTTATTGCTTCTCTCAGTTGCAATAAAATATATACTAACTGCCTTCTTTCATTTGCTTTCTTTTCCCTTTTCTTTTATTTTGTGTTTTACACTCACTCCCTTTTTACTCACTACCTCTGATTGGTCGATTCTGCATTTTGAATAATGCATTTGATTTTGATGTGTGCCTTTCTTTTCACCGACTGATTTTGCATCGCTTTGAAAACTATTTGATTGCACCGTTTTGCATTCTTTAATTATTTTGCATCATTGCTACGATTATCGTTGTTAATGTCAATGTGACCATCACCTTTTATAATTTCACTTGTATTTTCCACGAATCGCATGTATCGTATCTTCACATCACTTGATTGAATTTTATTATTATGAAAAAATAATAATTATTCTTGAAATGAAATGAAATGAAATGAATATCTACATTTTCTTGAGAAACGCCCCACCATTCTTGAATTGTTGATTGATTAATTTTTTAATTTATTATTCTTGATTCCTCATGCATTAATTGTAAACTATTTTTGTCTTCAATCCGCCATTTGTCCCATTTTATGATTGGACTGTAATGTTTGAAATTATTGATAATACGTTCGTTCTACCCTGAAAATGTGTATGTTTTTGGCTGCCTTGTTCGTGGATTTGCCCTGCCCCCTCCCCTGTTGAAAACGTCCATGATTTTAATCCACGTTCTGAATTTCAAACAAATGTCCATATTTACTTCATGTGGGTAAAATAATTTCACATATTTGCTTACCCCTTCCATCTCTTTTGTTACATCTTTTTCATTTATTAACACTTTTTTTTCTAATTTCCTTTTTTGATATTTAATTTTCTTAATTATTTGGGGTATAACATAACTTCACAAACATCAATTAAATTGGGTAATCTCCTTATGTTTTCACCCTTTCAAACTGCTCTTTTCTACTAAATAATTTTCCTTTTGTATTATTGAATACATGAACAAATGGAATTTTGCTTGATTTCATGCTCATTTGACCTCATTTCATTTGATAAATCCTATCCTTTTTTTCATTTTATTACATTTTTTTCATTTTCATAATGATTTGCTATTTTGATGCCTTGCTGTATGACTAATTTCTGCTGTATTTCAATATGATTTCATTATTTACCCTTAACATAAACCTTTATCAATTATTTGTTTCTGGATTGCTTTAACATCTTTTCATTTGGTTGATATACTGTCATGTTATCAATTACAATTCATCCAACTTACAAAATATTTTAAAAATCATTTATCCTGCATCAATCATCACTTATTCCGTAACATTTAAATGATAACACCGACATTCATTCCATACATTTCTAATTTGCATTTGTTATAATGTCAATATAAATCACACCGACCAATTTTACAATCGTGGTAATCGTTCATAATCATTATCTAATTAATGATAATCATAATCATTTATCTATCTTTATCATTGCGTGTATTAACATGTATAATCTCTATACTTCTACACATACTATGTAAATGCCTCTCACCCATACCCTAAATTAACGTATATAATGTGGGATGCCTCCCACTCCCTCTCCAACCAATACAACACCCCCAACCCCACTCTCCTACCAACACCCCTAACCCTTACAATCACCCTCACCCATAATTCCTGCTTTATCACGTGTGTTTACAATACTCCCCTGCGAGTAGTAATAGCGTCCCCATGACCCCCAACTCCCCCGGTAGTAAAGGGAGCCTCTCCAGCTTCCCGGGGCTCTCCTTCCTCCAGTCCTCCAAGTCTTCTGGCGGGGGTACGCCCCTCCCCCACGTCCAGAACAAGGCGGCCACCCTCCCCCTCAATTCGGCCAAGACCAACAACCATCTGACCTCTCCTCCTCGTCACAGCAGGTCCACCAGTGGACTCAGCACCAGCTCCAACCTGGGAGACTTCCCCGCCGGACCTGGTCTACCCAATTCCAAGTCCTCCAACTCCCGTGGCTCCACGCCCCCGACGCCTGGTAAGTCTTGTCTTTTGTTCTCGTCTTTTACCCCTTCTTCCCTTCCCTTCTAACTTCCACATCCTTGTTTACTACAATCAAACCTGTTTATGGTTACCAACAAAGGGGAGCAAGAAAGGTGGCCACTGTAGACAAGTGACCTCTACAGACAGGTCCTATTACATTGTTTTTCTCTGACAGGGATCCCTTGGAGGGGCCACTATAGGCAGGTTGGCTGCTATAGACAGCTGGCCACTAAGACATGTTTAACTGTATTAGCTACAGTCAAGACCTGTGTTAGTGACCACCTGTCTATAGCAGCCAACTTGCCTTTAGTGGCCACCAAAAGTGTTCTCCTACAGAGGGAAACAGTGTGGGGGTGGATCCTGTCTATAATGGTCACCTGTCTAGAGTGACCACTTATCTTGTTTCCCTTGGATGGTCACTATACACAGGTTTGACTGTATTTGTATTCTGTATTATAGTTTGTTATCATCATAAGATATGAACAGATCAGAATGATTTGTTTGAATAAAGTGTTAATATTCCTGGGATAAACGTTCCTCATGTCTGTTTATTTTCATGCTCAATAGTATGATAATTATAATAGTAATGATATATTTGTATAGCGCATATTGCAAAAAGTCTCTAAGCGCTTGTAAGTATAAACTTTAAATTATCATAACTAAATAACAGGATAGACATACATATAAATAATACAAAATGAACAATCCCAGAGAAGCAGACTTAAACAGATCAGTTTTCAACCCAGATGTATGACTTTCACAATGAAACAGTTTGTTAGTTTGTGTTTCCTCTAGATTTGAATAATGTCCCTCCCTCCATCAAATGAGATAATGTAGTACTACATGCATAAACGTTCCCAGGATGTTTTCAATAGCTTCTTTCAGTGGCGTAGTTTCGGTGTGTTTGAATACCTAACACAGTAATTTTTTGCTAAAGGGGGGTGTTGAACACCCCAAACACCCCCTCCCTCCTGTACACCTATGACTACAGGTTTAGTGTAACCTCATGTATGTGGGAACTTATGCACACTGTACAGGAATAACTCAACGTAAGGAGGGAACATGTAAATTAAGAGGGGATTGTACGTATATCCCTGTTTACTATCGCTGGAAGTATGTGGTTATTGCGGGCAAGTTAATTTTCTAGTCTAAAAATTATGATTTCATACATGTAGTTAAAAGGAGTTTGTATGCATAGAGCCTTCTATTTGATTTTGGCTCTAAAAGGGTTGGTTAGAAAATTATCCAACTCAGCGCTGCTGTAAATGTAGGGGAATAGATAACAGCCTGGATACTAGTATATTTATCACACAAAGTGCATGCTCTTAAATTTTTCCGTGTTTATCAAGCCAATTTCATCATTATACAGCCATCTTTAAAAGCAGAGGCAAATAACAATTAGTCTGATTACTCTCTCCACCCTGTACTAGTAGTGAAATATAGCCATTGCAAACTATTGACATAATTGTGAGTGCTTCAGCCCTTGTCGCATATCACCGGATAGCGGCATCTGATGCCCGACGGAGAGCGAAAATTATCAATCCGTTCGTATGCATTTCCTGTTTGGCAAATGCGTTCCTTGTCAGGCGATGTACATTTTTCTAACCGGCGAAATATTTTTGTGCATGAAGCTATGGAGGCTTCTTTCACCACCGGATAATTTGATTCCCCAAGTTTTCTATCCGTCGGGCATCCGTTTCCGCTATCCGGTGATATGTGACAGCGCCATTAGGCATGAATATAATTGCAGGCAGTAAACCATAGCCTAGAAACAAAAGGTCAAACAATTAGCGTTTTTATGCTATTTTCTGGTCCCATTTTAATATCCATTCATGATCTCTGTTAAACATGGTACTTATTATTGTTATATTAGTGTAGGTTTGTATGTTTGGATAATAAAACATCAAACTCAAACTCAATTATAACAATGTTGTGTATGGAATAGTATGAAACTGCACTTCTTATTTCCTACATCATTCAGCAATGCAAACAAATGTAGAGATGCGCTTCCTTCCTTTTTTTTTTGTTCTGGGTTGGCAACGTACCAGCTTATATCCTAAACAAGTCACATACCAACCCTTGATTAGTTCTGAGGAAACGACCTTTGGCACCAAAAGGGCCGCCAATTCATCAAGTCATTTGAGGTTCCTCCTTTCCGAGTAATGTAATTTGGGAATTGGGATATATCGATTGAGGTGGCAGTGGCCTAAATATTTATAAACAGTATTAAGCATTTGTAGCACAACCATTAGCCAGACCTTTTAATCCATCAAGGAGACGCAAGGTCCCTTAGTCTCACACGTAATGGGTTACTCCAAATGGCAGTCACCTCTAAATAGCCGATCTATTTTCAAGTTTAAACTATGACATTTCCAAAATGTCATATATACCCAATCAAGAAATAAACAACACTACATCCTCTATGCGTTTCCTAGTGCTTCATGTTTAATCAGCGAGGGAGAGAGTTCGTGTAAATTTTTCATCATCTGAGCTAAGTTAGCATTTGACAAATGTCAAATGTCACCTTCTTAAAATACCACACTTCCGCCTGAAGGGGAAAATAATGATGAATATGACCAGAAAATGATGGAATGGCGCCTGAAAATGGTTCTTTGATGGGCATCCAAATTATAACGATTAAAGGGATAGTTGAGTATAAAAAACTAGTTATGCTAAATATATTGACTGATATTATATTACTATTTTTATGAACATCATTAGCATAATTACTATTATTATTATTAGTATTATTATTATTATTTTAATTATTATTATTAGTATTGTTATTACTATTATTATTATTATTATTATTACTATTATTATCATTATTGTTATTATTATTATTATTATTATTATTGTTATTACTATTATTACTATTATTATTATTATTATTACTATTATTATCATCATTGTTATTATTGTGTACTGTCCTCGTTTCAGATGGGGATCAGAACGGTCTTGAGGAGGAGCCCGGGGTAGACACATTACGATCGAGGGGTAGCACAATATCGCCACAGCCTAAGGAGAAACGCAAGCCTTTCTTCAAGAAGGTATGGACTAAGCTGCATTTTTACACCCCTTCATAATACTCTCTCCATCAATAATTTAGTATGTATATTGATAGTTGATACTCTTTGTGAATTTTTTCCATTAAAAATGCCCAAAGTCTTTCTTCAAGAAGGTATGGACTAGGGGGCATTTTTACACCCCATCATAATACTCTCTCCATCAATAATTCACCACTTTGCATATTGATAATTGATAGTTGATGCATAACATTTTTTTAATTGTAAAAAAATCAAACAAATCTCACTACAGCCTAACTGGAGACCTAGCCCCCATATTATGAAGGTATGCCCTAGGGAGCATTTTTACCCCCCCCCCCTCTTCCATCCACTTCCTGGATATAACCATATTGGTACATTTTTATTTATTTCCGCCCCCCCCCCCTCACAATAATGTAAGACATATAAAAAAAAGATCCCATCCAACTTGGATATAAGAGCCGTGGAGGATGTTTTGTAATCTTGATAGTCACTCTTTCCGGGATAAACTCATATTGATACATCTTCATATCCCCCCTCCCCTCCCCTCGCCACCTGAAGACCAACAATTTAAACCAATAACCAATGGCAAATTGCAACCCCCCCCCCCCCCCCCCCCCCCCCGTTTTGTCAATTTCTGGCACAGGTGAATGGGAAGGGATGACTGTTTGTAATAAGGAATATATATGATGTATTTTCATCAATTTGCATGATTTTTTATTTATCATTGTTTAAATACAAATGTAATTGTTTACTTGTATTTATGCTTATATCCATTCGTCAATATTATTTAATTGTAAAAAGTAATGATTTGATATTACCAGATGGGTAGAAGCTCAACACAGCAAAAAGTACAAGCTCATGAAGTAAGTGTGAATGATCATGTATCCTGAAATTGACATCGATTGAAAGCAGGAGGGCTACTAATATTGATATATTTGGGGCATACTACATCCAACTGAAGTCTCTTCTGGTGATTCTGCTCAAGAACAGGTCCTTAACACCATGACACCTCTCTCTTTTCATTGCTCTTCTTTTTTTTAGTCATGTATTAAATTGATATATCGATTGAAAGCAGGAGGGCTACTAATATTGATATATTTGGGGCAAACTACATCCAACTGAAGTCTCTTCCGGTGATTCTGCTGAGGAGCAAGTCCCTAACACCATCACACGCCTCTCTTATCATTGCTCTTCTTTTTGGAGTCTCCATACGGGCCACTATAAGTCGAGTCCATCATCATGCTGCTTTTCTTTCCTCTTGATCTGTTCCCTCTTTTTCTTCTCATTATTTTTCTCCATGATACCATTTCCATCCTCTTGATCTCTTCCCACCTTCTCTTTTCATTGCTCCTCTTTTGAAGTAAACTCATTCGGACCATTCTTAAGAGGCTCCATGCTGCATTTTCCCTTCCTTGTGATATCTTTGTATTGCTCTTCTTTTGAAGTCTCCATAGAGTGGTGAAGTGTGATGTCATCTATGACGTCATAAACATATTTTTTAGAATTTTCAAATTTGAACTTCATTTTCAGAAAGAGCATAACAAATAATGTCCAACTACCGAAAATCAAATGAATATGTTAAGTATTTGGCTGAGAAATGCCCATCCTAATGACTTTTTTTCTAGGAAATCAGTGTTATAGTGCTCTGGTTCATAACTTCATGAACCAGTGCACTATAACACTGCTCGCCCATTGAAGTAAAATTCATTAGGATGGGCATATCTCAGCCAATACTTAACATATTCAATTGCTTTTCGGGATTTAGACATGATTTTTTTATGCTCTTTCTGAAAATGAAGTTCAAATTTGAAAAAAAAAAAAAGAAGTTTGTTATGACATCATGGCTTCTGTACTCTATACGGGCTGTTTTTAATAGACTCCATCATCATGATCCCTTTTCCTTCTTCTTGATCTCTTCCCTCTTTTTCTTCTCATTGCTCTTCTTCAACCAACTGTATCACTTTCATCGCTGATTCTCTTATGTCCTTTTGGGGCAATCAAATACTAACTGATATTCATACTCAAATATATTCAAATATAAATACAAAAAATTGAGCAATGAAAATTGGGCTTTAATTGCCAGGTATCAAACCCAAGAACCTCGGGATTGCTAGACCGTTGCTCTAACCATTGAGCCACAAGGCCCTATTGATGGTGGTCCTTCCCAGATTGGTAGACTGGTGCTCTAACCATTGAGCCACAAGGCCCTATTGATTGGTGGTCCTTCCAAGAAACCCTTTTCAATGCTCATGCTGGTCAGGAGCTATATAAACCTGACATAAACCTGAAGGATATTTATAATTGGTTTCCTCTATATTTGAATATTTGAACTGTTGACGGTTGTCTAACTATATATACTAAACCGAACACAAAAAGTAACTTCACCCCTAAGCAATTGCCCATAATTTCATAACCGATTATTGTTACAAGATGTCATCGTACCACAATATTGGCACAGTTGTTATGTTCGCTATGTGCGAAAATCAGAGATATTCATCACTTTATGGCTGAATGAGCACAGATTAGAGACAAAATGGCCCAATTCAAAAGTCACAAGGTATTGCGCGTGCCTGTACATTGTCGTGAATCCGCACATGTGGCGGAATGCATTGATCATGGTTCATGAAATAATGCTGTTTGATATTCCATTCATTTTGATTTTTTGATGGCACATGTGGTAAAATGCATTAATTGCAATTGTAAAACAGTGCATTTTTTAGTTTTCCAACTCTCAATAATTTGTAATGATGATAATACTTTTGCGAATTTTGAAATATTACTATTTTGTCTGTAATGTGTGCTCACTCAACCATGGATTAATGGTTACCTCTTATTTTTGCACATTGTTTTCCTAACTACCATATGGATATATTGGTAAGACGAAATCTTGAAACGATTCTTGGTTATGAAATTATGGGCAATTGCTTAGAGGTGAAGTTACTTTTTGTGTTCGGTTTATGTACATGTAACCTTTAACCCATTGCTTACGGGAAGCTGGTGGGTATTGCAAAATCAGGGAACAGGTTGACCACTTGCCCTCACACCATGGTCTATTATCTTGGATATTTGTTTGTATTATAACCAGTCAATAATTGACAATTATCTATCTTTTGCGGTAAAGGATTGATCTAATATTTAAAACTTAGGGAAACAGACCAGAAGTAAGTAATATATAAATGAAAAATGAGCAAAGAAAATGGGGTATAACTAATTGATATACATTTATATAAATATATATCCATACTATTTATTAATTATGTATGTATGATATACTAATCACATTTACATTGTTCAAAGCAGGAGTGAGTTGATATTTGGTAAAATACATATATATTCAAAGTATTTGCATCAGTTTTGTAGCAAGTTGGACAAAGTCTCAAATCAATAGGTGGAGAGTGTGAGAAGTTCAACATAGTCCTTCTAATTTTTAATCTCCCCTGCTTTTCTTAACCCGTTGCTTACGGGAACCGGGTGGGCTATGTACAAAGTCTATGGGGATTTGTGAATCTCAAAGTGAATGGGTTAAACTAAGTGGTCCAGTAACTTCATGTATATATTTTTGTTAAAGTGATATTTGAGGCTTCATTCATATACACGTTCCAAGTTCATTGTAAAATTCTTCTGACTGTTTAATACCCAAAGCAACAAAAAAGGTAAATTTATGTCAGATTCTATCACTTGTAATACTGCCCGTTGATTTCAACCACGGGGGGGGGGGGGACACTTTTTCATTTCATCATAAGATAGAGTGGACCTTGCTGTAGAAACAACTTGGTTAATAGAGCATAGAAATGATAATGCAAGAGACGACGCACTGGGGACAGCGTTTTTTTTCCTCTTAATTAATTACTTCCATTTATAAACTATGAATATGCTGAATACACTGCAGCTGCATAGGCTCTATACTATGTGTATTGGATAGGACTACTAATTCCAATCAAGCACTGGCATTGTAAGTCGTAAATTTGGTCTTTTTCCCTCTTTTCGGTGATGGAAAACGTGCTCCCTTATAGAGCTATTGGAGCTATGCATATTGTATGGTTTAAAAGGTTATTTAGTACCGAGTTATTTTAGTCCTTAACTGCATTAGTTGGTAATTTACTAATTTGTTAATCTGCTGGTTAATTCTAGTCTGTTATGGATTACTTCACATGACATCATACTGAATGTATTTTATAACACAATTTTATCCGGGGTTAAATTTAACCAACATACTATGTAATGTCCTATCAAGAGTTCTGAAATGAAAATCCCCTTCTTTTTTTTCCACAGAAGGTTTAAAAGGTTGAATTGTATTCAGTTTGGTTGGTTACATTGAACCAACTGATAAAATGGCCTATAAAGTGTTCAAACGTTTTCCTTTTTTTCCCACAGAATGTTTAGAAGGTTGAATTTTAGTTGGTTACGTAAACCAACTGATGATATGGCATACTGGTATACAGATTTCTAAAACCAAAATCCTTTTTTCTATTTCCCTCCACAGACAGAGAACGTTCCTCCATATGATGTGGTGCCGTCGATGCGACCCGTCGTACTTGTCGGTCCGTCACTCAAGGGTTACGAAGTCACAGATATGATGCAAAAGGCACTATTTGATTATTTGAAAAGGAAGTTTGAAGGAAGGTAAGTACAGTTGTTTGTGCTCCACGTCTTGAAGGGATCTAGTAACTTTGTTGACAAGTGCAAAAAGTGATGAGTGATTTATAAAACGTGTATTGGTGTGATCTGATATGTCCACAAAGTAATGTGTGAAAATTTCATGTTAATTGGATGTTTTTTGGCCAAGAAATGAGCAAAAATGAAAGTGATATTCACTAACTCATTGCACTTACTTTGTACATTGCTTAAATTATCCCGTAGACGGTTAAACATCTGAACACTTCAATCGTAAATATCTTTTGAACGAAATGGAAATTTGAAAAACCAAAACCTGTCCCTTGCTTTTATTGTTAATATGAATATGACAAGGTATGAGAGAACCACTATAGAGTTCGAAGTAAGTTTTGAGGATTTGGACAATGTTACTAAATCCCTTTAAGTCACTTTAAAATCAACGAAAATTGGTTTGTATCACTGAAATCGTATGGCTTAATAAAAGGTTTGATTTATATAGTGCCTATGATATAATATCATCTCTATAAAGCGCTTCACACTATTATTACCCCTGTCATAGGAAAGGTTGTATAAAAATAACGTTTGCAGTAGGTCAAAGATTAACTCATTGTTACTGACACTTTTTTTTAGATAATTACAATTGATGATTTTGTAGGCTTTAACTGACTGTTTTGTTCAGATCAATGTAAGGGTACCACCACCCAAAAGTAATATTCATATAAATGAAAACATTTTTAGCAGTCCATTCCACTGAAAAGTTCAGAAAAATTATATTTAATTGGAAAACGCATCATGCATACAAAGACTACCTTTTGTCTAGGACGAACACATCATCCTTAAATCTTTTGTCTCCAAATGTACGCGTAAATAGAATTGGCTCACTCTCAAATGTTTGGCGCGTACAGAACCATGAGATCATTATGGTTCCGTAAGTGGTGGTAATTAATTGCATTGTTTATGAATTACACAACCCTTTGCAAAGAGTTGGGCATCTATTTTATATCACACGCCGGTACCAAAGCATATAATTATGTGTTGTTCTTTGACTGGTGGTCCCCTTTAAGTCTTTGGTATTAAATGGCCAGGGACATACCAGTATAAGATATCTGGAACTATAAAGAAATAAATTACTACCAAGAATTATATCATTAAAAAGAAAAGCTCATAAAAGTTTATGTTTCCTTATCTGTCCCTCGAGTCAAAATACAATAACGCTGTATGGAACCCAATCAAATACTATTTCTACCACACCATTTAGAATGTGAACATTTAGAAGTAAAATAGTACATAAAGTGCACGATTTGGAGTTCTTCTTAATCGCCGCAGCAAAAGCGATCAATTTTGACATTGCTAGATTATGTGCTACATTCTTCTTCTTTTATTTTTAATTTTTGTACATGCCCCTCATCTTCATTTCCTCTCGTCCTATTGCAGAATTTGCATCACACGTGTGACAGCGGACATTGCGCTAGCCAAGCGGTCAGTCCTCAACAATCCAAAGAGTCGGCAGATCATCGAGCGGTCAAACAGTCGCTCATCAAGTATAGGTAAGAAATCTTATGATGAGTTCATTAAGAAAATTATCATAAAACTGGAAGAGTATTAATACTAAGTAACGCACTGTCCCCAACAAGTGACCAGTACCCAGTGGTCAGACAGAATTAAGAGGGCCGGGGAAGATTATCGAATGGTCAAACAGTCTCTTATCAAAAATAGGTAAGAAAAGAAACCCTTGCCTACGGGAACTTGGTGGACCATGTACAAAGTCTATTCGGATTTTAGAATCTGGAGGGGAATGCATTAATATGAGTTCATCAATTAAATAATCACAAAACTGTAAAAATATTGATAGCAACGTACTGTCAAACTTTAGCCCAATGAGTCTGCATATCATCCAATAGTCAAATAGTTGTTTTCCTAGTATAATATAGTAGAGAGACAGATTATTTAAAGAAAAAAAAAACACAACATTGACCCCATAAAAAGTTATTAAAAACACAATCAAATGACCAATTTAATAGAAGGACATCAATTGAAAATGCAGGTCGGGGTCCTGATCAAACCCGTGATTATAGATGAAGCATAACATGGAAGCAAACAAGATTTTTCTAATTTTGTCAATGTCGGTTTGACAATCTACTTGCCCGATCGGGCCACCAAAATATGACTTTGTACAATTTTTGCTGGCCCGAAGTGCAATTTCAGTGCCAGTGTGAGTGTCGAGCCCTGTTTATTGTTATAAATGATATTGAACTACAGTATGTGGCTTCCATCCAATTTTCACCTTTTTTTTTCGTTGACGTCAAATTTAAATTGTCACTTTCATTTTATTGTCAATAAACAATTTGTTTTTATTCAAGGATTCTATTTGCAACGTAAATGCCAAACGATCTCTTAAATATACTGGTACTCTGATGTGGTTTAACCCTCCGAGTGTTAATTTCTATTGTAATAATCCCCTTGACCAAGTTTAAAGGATCTAGTAACATTGTTGACATTAGACAAAAGTGATGAATAGTTGATACAATGTATATTGTTGTTATCTGATATGTCCACTGAGTATTGTGCGAAAATTTCAAGTTAAATGGACGTTATATGGCAGAGTAATGAGCGAAAATGCAAAGTGATATTCACTAACTCATTGCACTGACTTCGTACACGGTTACGACTATCCAGTGGATAGGTTAACATCTGCATACTTCAATCGTAAATATCTTTTTAACGAAAGGAAAATTTGAAAAAGCGAAAACCTGTCCCATGCATCTATTGTTAATAAGAGTACAACAAGGTATAATGGAACCAAGTAGAATTCCGATTGGATTTTGAGGATTTGGACAATGTTACTAGATCCCTTTAAGACAAGTTTACATGAATAACCTAATCCCTCATTCATGTACATGTACAGTCAAACCTGCTCTAGCGACCACCTGTATATAAAGACCTCGTGTCTATAGAGGCCACTAATTTTGACTCCTTTGAATGCAGTTTACAAGTCAAAGAATCACCACCTATTTAACAATATGCAGCTTAACCTGCTCTAGTGACCACCTGTATATAAAGACCTGTCTATAGAGACCACTAATGTTGAATCCCTTGAATGCAGTTTTCATCTTAATGACTCTGTCTATATAGACCACCTGCTGATAAAGCCCACCTTTATTGTCTCCCTTTGGTGGTCTTTATAGACAGGTTTGACTGTACAACGAATACAAATGAATGTCGAAATGAAAGGATAGAAATATTGGTAATAAAGATGTCTAGTGTGATATATCACTTTTCTATTGTACACTGTAAGCAACAAGTGAACAGATTTGATTCTATGTCTATTGTGACAATAGTCGACCATGGCACTCTGAGGGTTTATATGAAACAAATACTGTAGCTCTTCATTGTATGCAAATAACAAGGTTTGCGTCACTTAAAACGTGTGTACCAAACATTTTTTGAAGGTTATTATTTTGACAGCTTTTTTTTTTTTTTTACAAATTCATCTTTATATTGGATACTTCGGCTGTCAATAATTTATTTATCTTTTCTGCTTCCTAATACCAGCTGAATTGCAGGAATAGTTTATTAAATAGTTATTTTTAGGTTGAATTTAACCATCATTATTCTGTGAGTCAATATAGTGCCTAAATTTTTGATCCTAGCAGAATCTTCTTCAGAGGCTCAATCATTATTTTGTCAAACATTCTCATGACTACAAAGTTTAATTAAAGGGACTTAGTAACATTGTCCAAATCCTCAAAATAAAATTGTAATTCTAGCGGTTCCCTTATACCTTGTTGTATTCGTATTAACAATAAAATCATGGGACAGGTTTCGGTTTTTCAAATTTCCCTTTCGTTACAAAGATATGTATGATTGAAGTATTCAGATATGAAAAACTCCGGGCGAGTTTTTCTTCCGTGTACAAATTGAGTGCAGTGAGTTACTGAATATCACTTTGCATTTTCGCTCATTACTTGGCCATACAATGTCCATTTGACTTGAAATTTTCACACAATACCCTGTGGACATATGAGATAACAACAATATACATTGCATCAACCATTCATCACTTGTTGCACATGCCAACAAAGTTACTAGATCCCTTTAAGGCTGCTTTTCATCTATTTAGATGGCACCATCATGCCTTGAATTTATCATTTGAAACAAATATAACTTGAAAACATGAATAATTCATTAACTATTTCTTCCACGATATTATCTTTGTTCGCCCTTACAGCTGAATTTAACTGTCATTATTTTGTCAAACATTCTTATGATAAGACTGATTCATTTGAAAACATGAATTATTCACTAAGTATTATATTTATCCTTGCTAATACTTTTCTTCCAGTATATTTTCTTTGTTCACCCTTACAGCTGAATTTAATCATCATATTTGTCAAACAGTCTGATGACTTGAAAGATTCATATTTGAAAACATGAATAATTCACAACGTATTAAAGGGGTAGTACAGTTTTGGTAGGCTGAACTTTAGTAATCAAAACCTGCACAGTAACATTACAAACTAATAGTTATAACTCCACCATGCCCGAAAGGTATACAAAATTACAAACGACTAAGTAAAAAGCCTGTTATCATTCAAAAAGAGCCATTAAAACACAAGAGGGCGCTCTCTAAAAAGGCATTGGTTTCAATCATTTTTCATACAAAATTATGCATGTGATGTTTTGTTGAAATAATGATTAAATAGAGAGATCATCAACAACTATTTAAAAACCGCTTTTGAAATTTTTTGAAAAAGTGTAAGCATTTAAAAACAATTTTTTTTAAATCATTGAATAAATTTGAGGCGCAAATTTATTACGGTCGGATATATTTATTGATATTTCAGCCATTTCTGAACCGATTTTGACCAAATAAAGTTTATTCTGCCATTAAAGTTGCATGTTCTTTCAAATTCGCCACTCAGTTTTTCATTACCTCACAAAAAAAATTGTGTTGTGCAGTGCCCTCTCAACCAAAACTGAACTACTCCTTTAAACTTACCAATATACTTTTCCTCCAGTATATTATCTTTGTTCACCATTACAGCTGAATTTAACCATCATCATTTTTGTCAAACATTTTTATGACTTGAAAGATTAATTTGAGGGCATAAAGGATTCACATTTTTAACTTTTACTTTAACATTGCTAAACTCCATGAACTAATTTGTTTTCTTCTTTCTTTTCTTCCTTGATATTCTCTTTGTTCACCCATACAGCTGAGGTGCAGGCGGAGATAGATAGAATATTTGAGTTAGCGCGAACCATGCAGCTTGTGGTCTTAGACTGCGATACAATCAACCACCCTAGCCAACTGGCCAAAACCTCCCTAGCCCCCATCATTGTCTATGTCAAAATCTCGTCTCCAAAGGTATGTGAATTCTATTTTGTCGAATCTGTCATTCTGAGTAGAATGTGGTCTTAGACTGTGATACTATCAACCACCCTAGCCAACTGGCAAAAACCTCCCTAGCCCCCATCTATGTCAAAATCACTTCAAAGGTCAAAGGTTATGTGAGCAAAACACAGTGTTGAATCTGTCATCTGAGCAGATTGATTATATTCGTGAAAATATTGTGTGCGACAAGTAAAGAAACTCATAAGGTATGGATTTAAATATTAAACATGAAAGAAAAATCAATTTCTACGGCCAATGTCTATGTCAAGATCTCATCTCCAAGGTATGTGGACAAAAAAAAAATGTTGTTTTATTTTTTTTTATCTGAGTAGATTGATTATTCATGAAAATATAGTTTGGGGGAAATATACTGATTAGTTATACTGTATTTGCTGGTGTATTAACCACACATTATTCCCATCGGAAGAACCCACAAAAAGGGGGGAGCAGAGATAGAGAAAAATATCAATGAAAATACCACATGGAATATTACAGATATCACAAATAATGTGCAGGAAAAAGCATGATCTGACTTCCTGTTATGTGGAGCACCAATCAGAAACGATGCTCTGTATTACTAATTGTGTACTAAAAGTTTACAAAAGTTAGGGAGAGATGTTTGAAGTTTAATTATACAACACTGTTCCCCCCAGCATAGTTTGTTCATCTAAAACAAACAATTTCTTTGTATGGCAACCCATAGTTTGGGGTGTGGTTTATACACCGGCAAATACGGTAGATACACTTGATTTCTATGTGGCTTTCAAACTTTAAACATGATTATCTCTGAAGTACAAAAAGTGACTTCAATCTCAAGTTTATTTGATTCAGATCAATAAAAAACAAATTGATATAAAATGGATCAAATACAAATTAAATACAATATAGAAAACAAAGACAATACAAATAAAAATATGTTTACAAATATACCAGAATAATAAAAGAAGTCAAGGAATGGAAATTAATTGGGTTCTGTTGAGGCAGTCTCCAATGTTGAAAGTTTGCACAAAAATTTCAACAATTGCCTATAAAATATATTAAACAATAAAAATACAGTTACTTTTTGGGGCCACACTCTTCTCTTTCTCAACCGACGATGTGGTAATTTCTATTTGCTAATATACAATGTGCATATCATCTGTATAAAGCATGATCTTCAATGCAGTATACTCTCATCTTTCACACACAGGGAATGTGAAAATATGAACCCAGTTTGTACATTAAAAATTATGTTTTTTAATTTTTTTTCCCCTTTTCTTGTGAATGTAAATGTGAAATTTTAATTCATTTTGTATTACATTCTATTTGTGGTGCTTGGTTGATTAATATTGATGTATTTATTGCATAAAACGTAATTGATTCTCTGTGTATATTCCTCAATGATTCTGCAGGTACTACAAAGACTAATAAAGTCGCGCTCCAAATCCCAGAGTAGAAATATGAATGTGCAACTGGTAGCTTCAGACAAACTAGCGCAGTGTCCAGCAGTGAGTATAAAACGTGTCTTGTTTTCAGAATTATGCTATTGGTACTCAGTGTTTAATATTATACCCACAACTGTGACTCAATCACAGTTAAAATCTAAACAAGAGTCATTTGATAGATAGATAGATAGATAGATAGATAGATAGATAGATAGATAGATAGATAGATAGATAGATAGATAGATAGATAGATAGATAGATAGATAGATAGATAGATAGATAGATAGATAGATAGATAGATAGATAGATAGATAGATAGATAAATGGTATATATTGGATTCATAGTTTGCTGTTTAACAACTGAATTGCCAGTTAATCAGGCATTTCAAATGTTATGTATGCGCACATATATTACATTATATAAATCTCCTTGGTAGAAAATTATACTGGGCATAATTTTGGAAAAAATATGTAACATTTACTCTCACAGTCGTCCACAAAAGTTGGTTATGATGGAATGTTTTCAAAGATAGGGAAATCCAAAGAGTATCACTTTGCACAGTCCTAATTTCAATAGCATAATATAAATTGGTCAACATTGCACTAGTTCAGCAGTAGCATAATATAAATTGATCACCAGTACCTGATTTGAAAGGTCATTGAAGGACAGCAGCTCTCACCTATCAGGCATACCCAATTATTTGTCATCATCATTTATATTTAAAAGGGTTTCAGGGATGAACAACCACCACAAGAGGTTTCTAGCGAGGTGCTAGAGCACCGGCTTAGCGATCTGGAGGTCTCGGGTTCGAATCCCGGGGAAGTCCTTTTTTTTTGTTTGTTGCTTATTTTCATATATGATTGAATTGAGTTATGTTTTGTTTATCTTGCAGGAAATGTTTGATGTGATCCTGGATGAGAACCAACTAGAGGATGCGTGTGAACACATGGCAGAGTACCTGGAGGCCTACTGGCGAGCCACGCATGGCCCCGAGTCCGAAGTCCCAACAAAGTCCGGCCCTCAACACAACTCACCCATCCACAACCTCCTCCAGCGGGTAGGATCGCATCGTAGCCATACCGACAAGACCGAGAAGAAGAGTGACCACCATCACAATCACAAAGGGCGTGGCAAGGACGAGTATGACGGGAGTGACCCAAACGAGCCTTACGAGAGTGGGTATCGCAGTGACTCACGCGAACACCCTGGCGATTACTTGCGGGACGACCGCGAACGCTACGACCGGAGACCCGTATCGCCCACCAACGATAGAGGTGGTGGTGGTGGTGGTGGCGGTGGCGGATACGGGTTCGATAATGATCGCAGAGATCGCGTCAAGGACTATGAGCCCCATGGAGGCAGGAAACACGCACGGGAACGAGAAAGGACTCGTGATGTAGAGCGGGGCCCCCATGACAGGGGCTCGCGGGATAGGCATAACGCGGAGCGCGACGCCGTCAGGTACGAGAGTGAATACCCCGGTAGACCAGACCAGAGACACCGCTATGCGGACAGAGACCGCGATCGGTTTGATGATCGCCCCCCGGGCGGTGAGCGTGGACGTTATCCCCAAGAGAGGGGCTCGAGCTCGCGGAGTGGACACAGTCACAACCACGAGATTGAGATGGAGGAGATGTACGCGAGACAGCGGGGGCGTGACCAAGGGCCCTTCCCTGAGCAGTATAACCATAGATACCCGGACTCTAGGGACCCTAGGGAGAGGCAGCGGCAAGACGCATCACCCGCCCCGCGGCAACGGTCGGGGCGTCCTTGACCCTGACCTTTGACCTCCAACCGCTTTGTTTTATGAAGTGGTGGTGTCACATTTTTATTTTTGAAGCCTCACGATGCCAGTGGGGTGTTGCGTCTCCATGTGGAGTACGTTGAAGGGCTCGAAGCTGGGGCTGTCTGCTGCTTTTTATGTGTTCCAGCCAAGTTTACACTAGCGACACTCTTTCCATCGAGTTTCCGCAATTTGTAGTTGTCACTGTCAACATTCTTTCTACTAGCAGTAGCAGTTTTATGTCAGATTTGCTTGATTCTGATTTCCAAGCAATGCTATTGTGTACCATCCAAAAGAATCTTGCAGATAGTGTTTTATGCCCATGGTGCGGGGTTTGAAGAGATTCCAAAATTTGTATTGTATTTTGGATCTCATATGGTGATGGAATATATAGCCCTGTGCAGACGTGGAATGTTCTGCCAGTGCTCGGTTGAGGTATTCACATATTTATTTGAGAGTTAAGAGTACATCATGTGAATTGTATTACATTCAAGATCATGTGACAAAAGCCCTGTGTGAAAAAATCACCTGACCAGATCATGTGATCATTGACCATGTGACTAGACTTATGAAGTTAACTTACATCGTATGTTACTTTATACCCAACCATCTTTATGTCATAAATGCAGCTTAGAACGACTTGAATGAAAAAGAGCTTTTAATAGTGAACCATGTGATAAAAAGTCTTGTATCATGTGATGACGATTACATTTGGCTGTCACATGATGCAGCAAGTTGGCATGTTTGCATTTACTGCTAGGTCATGTCATGTGATGAAAATGTGGTGTTAACAGAACAGTTTAACATGACAGGTAAAATAAATTTGAGAATTGTTATTCAGTTTGAAAAATGCAAATGAACTTGTCATTATTCCAAATGTTAGGTTTATGCAGTATATTTTATTTCTCGAGATAGGGAATGATACAAAATTAACAATGTCCTGAAATTAAAAAGATTTTTTGTTTTAAACTTGATAAAAGTTACACCCATTTCAACAAAGGGAAAGCTGTTATTGAAGTATTATAGTGGTGTAAATGGCAGGGCGTGAGTTTCGTTATGGCAAAACTGATGCTTGAAGTTATTGCACAAACAATAATGGAATTCAAATTTTTTTTTTAAAGCACACGTAAGTCATACTCTGTGCCATGTTTCAGTTAAGTGTTGTACAATATATATATATATATAGTTGGTGAGGAACTACTACTGCGGGCAGAGTTCTTTTCATCACCTGACACAGCACATGGCTAGTCACATGATGCATCACATGATCAATGTTCTAATTAGTCATGTGACAGTCATGCAGTCACATCACATGATCCAACATATGACTAGTATTCGTGTCATGTGATATACAGTCACAATCACATGAGTAACATTATTGTAATGTGACAGTCATACAGTCACATGACTAACAATCTTGTCATGTGACAGTCATACAGTCACATCACATGACTAACATTCTTGTCATGTGACCGTCACACAGTCACATCACATGATCAATGTTCTAGTCATGTGACAGTCACTCACTTTATCACATGAAAGTTGGGATATGTTGATTCCACTTAGTTTAGTGTCAAGAATGTATTATGGGTGGAAAAGCATCGGAACAAAAAGCTGTGCTCAATGATTGCTGGTTTAGTGAAGGAAAAAACGGGCAAGAAAGTTTTATATTTTAATGATAGAACAAAGTTTCCCCTTTCTTTGTCAATGACATTTGGGGAGATTTATTTACCTAGAAAATTGTACTGCAACTTTTTTCTTTATATTTTTTGTTGTTGCTATATACCATTAAGATACTTTGTTTGTTTTCACGTAGCTATATCCTTCTCGAACATTTAGAATTGTAGTAATAATGGACTTGAAGGCAAGCTGGCTCTTACGCATTGCACATTGAGAGAAAAAAAAACATCTCTTTTTCTTGTTTTTTGATGAAGAATATGAAATAGTATTATTTGTATCTTTCCTGCAAAGCCAGGCAGAATATCTCTTCCAACACGCAAAGATGTTATTATTTTTCAAAAGAAAAGAAATTCTTTTAATACGGAGCTAAGCAAACGCAGCTGTTTAAAAGCTGGGGGAAAGAAAACAGCGTTCATCAAAAAGGGTGATGATAAAGATGAAAAAGATAGTGTGTGCATAATAGTAGCAAGGTTCCTGTAGTATAGTAGAACGACACATGTAGATATGTCATTATATGTTATATACAGTACATGTATATTGTGTATTGTATTGATGTAGTAAGAATCTATACCTATAAAACACTACAAACTTTGTTGACTCACTGTGACACAGAGACGCAAAATATACCGTCTAATCAGCAGGAACTTATGAAGACAAACATGAATGGGGTTGGCCCTGATTACTGACTAGTTATTATGATCACTATATAAATCTCGGTCACATATCACCGGATAGCGTAAACGGATGCCCAATGAATAGAAAATAAGCGAAATTAAATTTTCCGGTGGAGAAAGTCATTTCCATTGCTTCCTGCACAAAACATTCCGCCGGGGAAAACAACGTACATCGCCTGACAAGGAACGGACAAGGAACGCATACTGCAAACGGAGAAAAACGGATTGAAAATGTTACTCTCCGTCAGGCGTTCGTTTACGCTATACGGTGATATGTGACTGGGCGTATAGGACCAAATTGACATATCTCTTCCTCATAGGGAAATAAAATGAAAGGGATAAGGGCATTAAGACCGTGAAATGAAATGAAATGAAATGAAATGAAATGAAATTTATTTACCAAACAACAATATCGTTTACAATATAACATAAATCACATGAAAGTTCCAATCGATGTAATATAATTGTTGGTAAAAGGACCAGCAATATGGTAGCATGCTAGTCAAGGCCAGTCCTTTTTACAATTATTACAACAATATTCTAAATATTTATAGTCCGAGAGATATACTATTATGCATATTCCTCTCTTACCATTCCTATACACTAAACTATGCCAAAATATATTCTCAAATTATACGACTCATTTTAATGGTTGAGGTTTTTTTAGGGATGGGTGTATGTCATACTCCCTCCCCCATATATATCATAGAAATTTGGGTGAGCCCCCCTTCCCCACCCCAGTGTCTCAAAATCTACAATATAGACATATTCGAAACATTCTAATTTTGTTAATGCAGTGTGAAATATCAAATAAATGGGTAGTGGCCTAGCGTGGTCAGACTGATTGGCCGCCCCCCCCCCCCACCCCGCCCCCCCCCCCCCGGTGCTACGCCACTGCAAATGATTATCAATGATAGGGCTCTGTGTAATATCAAAACACAGGGGTAACGAAAACAGCTCCTTAACATACATCCTTTCTTGTAATGTAACTGTAAAATAATGTGTCCAAACAGCCCCATTCCTGTCTTTGTGGATTCTGCTCATTAAAGAGAATAATGATTTGACAACAGTAAGGGAGAATTAATATTTGCATTATGTGTGCCACAGGTATATTTTCTATTTTGATATAATTTTTGTGACTTTTTTTTTAAAATTTCACTCCTGAAAACAGTAGCAATTAGATTGAAATGGGTAGTTGCCAAAATGTTTGTTTGAGTGAAATCATGGCTAAAGTGTACATCATAGTACAACACCAGCTTTTTGATGAATTCTTACACCTATATATAGTGTTTTGTCTCTGTAATACCCAACTTTCTTCAATATTATCCAATACTGACAAGTGCATAAATGTTTTGGGGGTTGCCGACAACTTTCCTGGCGCAAAAAGCAGTTATGATATGAGTTGTTGAAAGAAAGTACCCAACTAAAAAAAATATGATCTCTTAGAAGTTCTCGGCCCATATTTCTGAAACCCTGCTAGCTAAGTTGCCAGGTATTTCATTATTTAATGATGAGGCTAACTAAGCAACAAGTTGTCTTTTTAGTTGCTTACTAGTGTTAACTAGGTTACAAGCTAATGGCCCCGTTGCAGAAAGGGATGCGATCGATTTATTGTAAAGTTGCAATCAGTAATGCAAGTTAGAACATGCACAAATTTGATTGTTTCAAATGTGCATATTTTCTGACATGCAATTATTTGCAACTTTACAATTGATTGCAACTCTTTCTGTAACAGGTTCCATGGTCATATCCCAAACATTAACCTTGCTAACCGGAGATGGAAACTCAATTACCACTTGCTGCCTACTTGGCCCTTTCATCAAACTAAGGCTTAGCTGGCAACTAAAGCTAGCAAGGTTTCATGAATATGAGCCAAGTTCTTGTACTTGGGTTAAACCAGATTTGTTACAAATTATTTAAATACAATATTTCTATAATTAACCCATTTCAAGTATATATCTATACTAGTATATAGCTGTGATGATGATAAGTATTCAAATATGCATTTATTCTTGAGATAAGCTGGTTGTATTGGAATGGAACATCATTTATATTATTACTCCAAGAAGTATTCTTCGTGTACCGTACCGCCCTCTCGTAGAACGCGTAGTTTAGGACATGTAAGCGTGAGTAGACGGTATCGTGTACAACGTTTTATGTGTTACGCAAACGTCCTCCCGGCCTCCCGGCCACGATACGATCATCATGTATATCAATGCACAGATGAAAATCAAGCAACGGCGTACTATTACCCTGCGTTGGGTTGTTGTTTGTACTATATCCCCATCTGGTTGCTTGATCGTTCAGTGGTTGTTCGGGCACCAGACTATATGTACATCTCGTGCGGTAACGGCTGGCGATTGGACGGGTGTGTTGTAGATTTCTTTATTACCCATTAGAAGAAGAGTTTTGGCTAAACAAGTTGGGTGAAGGGAAACGTATGTATTAACATTTTTTTATTGTAAATATACATCTAGAAAACTCATGATAAGCTATTTATGAGTGATGAAAGGCGCTAACGAAGGCGTCATACTTGCATCGTTTAACAATATATTCTATTGAATGTGTCTATGGCTGGGTGTAAATTATATACATATATACATAAATATATATAAAAAAGCTAATATTTCTATTCATTTTTTCACTCGATGTGCTTTTTATTACGAGCAAAATGATGAAGTGGCACTGTAGCAGATACGTTAGAGGATGAGTGATGGTGGCAGTGTTAATGCCAAACTGTCGTGCATATTGATTTCCGGTAAATGATTTCTCAATTTGTAGGAATTCTGCGAGAAATAAAGGTGATGACTTTTTTCCACTGCAGCATGTAATCAAACAAGTATTAACAAGTCGACACACGATTTGCATCTGTGTGCTCACTGTCCTGATATGTATATCATTATGTATTTGACTGACTAGAATGCAAGTTGGAACTTTTAAAACACTAAAGGACGACCGCTGCTTTTTGACGTTCATGTGACGCGACCAGATTGTTAGCAATATTGGGACATTGACCATGTTAATTTTTTTATTTGTTCCTTAATTTTTTTTCTCTTCATTTCATCGGTGTAGGTGAAGCAAGATTATACATATCTGGATATATGAATATATGATATATGATGGTATTTTACATAACATTGATGTTTCGGCACAAATAGATAAATCATTGCGTAGTGATATATCCAAGGTTATATTATTGCCACATCATCTTCCGTGTGTAAGACAAGCTAAGTGCCATGATTTTATTTTGCTATGATTGTCATCTAACCATAATTATTGTAGAAAAGTGTCTATTTGAAGAAGAAAAAAAAAAGAAGATAGAGAAGGAGAAAGAATGTAGCTTTTTTCATTTCTTTGCCATTTGATGCAATTTTCATCTTTCAACACTGGCTGTTGCTATATATCTCCAACAAATTTGAACAGAAGTTATATATATAAATATATATATATATAAATATATAAATGTGTGTACAGTGAGCAAATTTTCTTTTTCTTTTTCCTGAAAAAGGTTGAAATGTCAGTCTGACGATCACGCTAACTGTGACTGGTATATTTATCTTTTTTGAGTTATTTTGTAGTATTTATATTTATTATTGGTATACCAGTTGAAGATATTATTACAAAAAATTAAGCTTGTGCCTTTCATCTGATTTACCTGTTTCAAAAAAGGAGAAAGCGAACGTGTTCCACTGAATAATGGATAGCAGACAAGAAGTCAATGTATATGTTTTTTTTTCTTTTTTATTATTATGATGTAAAAAATTGCATACTAGGTTTTGACCAGAACTTTACTATTGAGCTCTGGGTTTTATTTCCAGCCAGGCAAACCAAATGTGGTTTATATGACTTGCTTATCATTATCATTATTAGTTCGATCCGGATTGTTTTCAAATATTTTTCTTTTGAGTTCAGTGTGTGATCTTATGCAACCAATCTTTAGATCGAGAAGACATAGTGAATAATTGACATGCTCTACTCAATAGGAAGGTTCGCTGAAGACATATTGAAATATTATGCATAACCAATTTACAATGGTTTTTCCTGACAACCGGGAGGCTTGCCCAAGGTTCACCTGACATAGCAGCAACTAATGTATGCAAGATGAGATTCCACTTATTGGATTGTATTTGTTAGGAACAGGTTAACCCCTTGCCTATGGGAACCTGGTGGGTCATGTAGAAAGTCTATGGGGATTACAGAATCTCAAAGGGAACAGGTTGACCCTTTGTCTATGGGAACCTGGTGGGTCATGTAGAAAGTCTATGGGAATACAAAATCTGAAAAGGAATGGGTTACCGGGTTGTCAGGCAAGGAATATGCATAGTTTTGAATACGTTAGTGAGCCAATTTATTTAGCACTCCTTTAACCCCCCGCTCCCTTGCTCCAATAAACTATTATTCTTTCCTCCAAAATGTTCCTTTTTTTTAATTAATTGCAAAATGCACACAAAATACTGGATGCTAGTATATAGACATTGCCTATAGCAGCTCACTTTTGTCTTATTTTTTACAAAAAATTAAAAAATGTATTAAAAAAAAAGAATATGTACCGGGTATACAAAATAAATGATAAACCTGCTCTTGGTGTGGGTGCATGATGTGCTATAAAAGGGTAACACGTACATACTCTCTCAAAAAACTTCAGAAATATGTAGAGACCTATTTGTTTCTTTTCCTTTTTTTTTCTTTCTTTTACTCATGAAGGATTCACAATGATGACATGATATATAAAGAAGACTCGTTTTCCTTTAGGTAATATTCATTTCTTCCTCTCCATGAGATTAAAAGGCCAAATCGAGAGAAATGCCAACAGTGCCTAATCGCTAGACATGGAGCACGCAGTTTGGATATATCAAAAGATCAAAGTCTGTTCAAACGATGTCATTATTATTTAATATTTAATAGCAATTTGCATTTGTTGGCCTGGTTAAGTCCCCCCTCTCTATTTTCTCCTCCTCCCCCCCCCCCCCCCCCCATTTCACTACCCCACGTCCGAGGTTGTGCACCGGTCATGTTTAATTAACCCCTTGTCTACGGGAACCTAGCTGGGCCCCGTTTCATGAAATCTGTCTAATTGTAGTAAATGTCACAATTATTGTAACTATGGCAAAGGCTATAAATGCTCCGTATTGATTGGCTGCTGACTGGGTAGTTACAATAATTTGACATTTATATATGCAATAATTTGAAACTTTTTTTCATGAAATGGACCCCAGAAGATATTTTGCTGTTCATGCATCGGGCCCCTCCCAATGCCCTGTTTCATGAAACATTTTTCAGTTGTTGCAAATGTCCAATTATTATGAATACTCTGCCAACAGCCAATCAGCATGGTGCATAAAAGTTGTTGTCATATTAGTAACAATAATTGGACTTGTTTCTGTTTGCCTTACCTGGCTTACACACACAAAAGCATGCTCTCCTATATATCCTTTTCCTTTTGTTTATCTTATCAATATAGTTTTTTAATATGATTTGTAATGAATGAGTATCAGAAAGACAGTCGAAACCAGCCCTCTGCTGTATTTGTTGTCGGTCTCTTCCAGGTGTAACGGTATACAAACTGTTGGAATAGACATTTTGTTTTTGTGCTGTATATGAAAGAATAATGCCAACTATATGTGTATCGATCATCATCTTCTTGTAAAGCAATGTGCACCCCAAGTGCAGTGAAGAATGATCATGTTTAAACCCTGTTAAAGAGCCTGAACCCAACGGCCCAAGTTCTCATCAGTGGCACAACTTTAGTCTGGGCTAAAAAGACATAGACTACCAGTAACCTGATAAACCGTTTTGCACCTGTGAACCCATTGATGGTTGCCTTTTGCCACCAAAGATATTATAATTGTTTCCTTTCATTATCCAGTCAATCCCTCTAGTTCTGCTTACGCATTAGGACAGACTGATCCCTGCCATGTCAGTAATAGTATAACCGGTCACCAGTAATATAATGTCCTGGATGATCCAGTTCGCTATTTTGCTGATGACCGTCTGTACTATGACTTGAATTTAAAGTGGCCCATTGTCCTGATGCCTAAGCAGAACTAGAGGGATTGACTAGATAATGAAAGGAAAAATAAGAATATCTCTGGTGAAAAATGGCATCCATCAATGGGTTCACAGGTGCTAAACGGTTTAACAGGTTACTGGTAGTTTATATCTTTTTAGCCCAGACTAAAGTTGTGCCACTGATGAAAATTCGGGCCAACATGTCTTGGATGTTTGGTCTATCAGCAATGTAAGTTATAAAAAACAAACAATGCTTTCCAATTGGTAAAAAGTCTTGTCGTGAGATGGATCTCCAAAGCAACATATATAAAAAAAAAAGTAAATGTATTTGTTATTATTGCAAAGTGTACTTCTATCAATGGTCTAGACATTGATCAAAATATCACATTTGGAAAGAAGCATATTACAAATATTGGCGTTTGTGAAGAATTTGATGAGATTTTGAAGAAAAAACACCTATTAACCTCATAAACATTACTTTAAAAATTATATAATGTACACCATTTGAGACATGTAAAAGTCAGATTATCAATATGCATGCATTAAACATGTATTCAATTTTATTCCCAATCTATTTTTGGCTTTGTCTTGTTGCATAAATCTGCATTTTTATATCGTGTCGATGAAAACAACTGCTAATCACAAACAATATCTATACTACATTGAATTGTTATAAAATGTTTCTGGTTTCGTACAAATCTAAACATGGAACAAAAAAAAATTATTCTTTAAGGAAAATGCAACCCTTTTTATATTAACATTTTAATTTAATTTAGACATTTTTGGTATCCATTGAAATCCTTATTTTGTATCTCGTCTAATTTGAAAAATCATTGCTTTACACATATATATGCATATAGAACACTCAACTATTTTATTTTTTTCTTTTCATTTTGATACATTTTAGTTGATTGATCTTTGCCTCTTAAATTGTGGACCCGGTTAATTTGTGACCGGGTAATTGTGTGTTTAAATTATAAGAACTATTCAAAATCAAATTATTTTGCTTTGACTCAAGAATCTGTGATATTCTGAGCCAGTGTGATTCAGTTTGAGCAAGAATGCATTTTCTACATTGTTTCTCTTGTGTATTTTCATATTGAAAAGGGAAAAAAATTATTTTATTTCAAATAAAAAAGGCAAAAATTTCTTATTCTAATAACATGAGCAGCATTATTTCATTCAAATAAAAAATATGTAATTAAATTAATATCTTATTATAAACAAAATTATTATGGTAATAAAGAATTATATTATTACTCAACAATTTTAGTATTAATCAAAATGTGCTGACTTATATATTATTCAAATATATTGCGCAGAATAAACTTCATTCATATAAATTAAGCTAAATTATCTGGAATATTATAATTTGAAAGAGAATCGTGTAAGATGCGAAGAGAAAAGAAAGCGAAATGTGGCAGGCTTTGTGTACGTGTATACGTGTACCACAGAGTAACTGTGAAGTAGTCCATCGTTTTTTCTCTGTGTGTGTTCAACTGTTCATTCCTTTATCGTGTTTCATGTGTTACCATGCTACCAGATATATATATATATATGTCAAAAGTGAATAAGGACTATCTGATAATGAACAGTAGTTGGCGAAATTTCTTGTAGAAAAGTATATTCTCAAGTAAATCAATTTTCTGAAGAGAAAAGGAAGTTTGGTGTGCAAACTCTTTTCTTTTGGTGGAAAATTCAAAG
This sequence comes from Echinarachnius parma, assembly GCA_037951105.1. Classification (NCBI taxonomy): domain Eukaryota; kingdom Metazoa; phylum Echinodermata; class Echinoidea; order Clypeasteroida; family Echinarachniidae; genus Echinarachnius; species Echinarachnius parma. Next base: position 59,032 of record JBAMJV010004869.1, on the reverse strand, counting down.
AAATGTGTTTTTTTTGTGGAGATTTGGGATGCTAATTGTGCAGGTGGTGAGAGGCTATAATCATTATATATTTAACTATGCTATATGTATTATTATATATCGTTGAATACTATTATAAATATGTTAACACTGATGGAAAAAAATGACGTTCTATGTTAGTATCATACTATGATGGCAAATTAATCATTACTCTAGTCATATCTTATGGCAAGGATTGGGACTCTTATGACATTAAGGACTGAATGTAGTGATTTCTTTTACAAATAAACATTATATGCCTACAAACATTTCCCTGCTTTCTTTGTGTGTTTTTGTCATCATCTGTGTACCATTGCTGGGATTTAGCATATATATGAAAGTTGAATTTTAAGAAAAAAAAATCAAAGAACATGTATAAATATTCATGTCCAAAAAAACATTGATCAACCCCCCCCCCCCCCCCCCCCCCCGCAAAAAAAAAAAAATGATAATAATAAAATAAAGAAATAAATAAATATAAAAATATAAAATTAAACAAAATACAAAATAACAGGAACAGCTCTGTTATATTGAATCCATTACTGATTTAAGAATCCGCAAGAAATAATTGGAAGTTGCCCTCAAAATAATCCTTTTAAATGATAATGATAGTTGATGATGACAATAAAAAGTGGTTGAAACCCATATTTCTTTTTCTGGTTGGGGGTGGGGGTGGGGGGGGGGGGGGGAGGCGTGCTAAACTTCCCAAAAGTGGGAAATCAGAAGATAATCATATTGATGTTAATTAAGATGAGGTGGCTAGAATGAATGCATTGTGTGTGTGTGTGTGGGGGGGGGGGGGGGGGGGGGGGGGGGGTACCCCCACAAAAATCATTTGCAGAAAGAAACATATAGTGGACAAAGAATATCGGGCAAATCATAGCTTTCTAAAGGGACCTTACACTTTATTGACATGTGCACAAATTTAAGAAGGGTTGATAAAATATATATTTATGTCATCTGATTATGTCCACTGAGTGATGTATGAAAATTCCGTGGTAAAAAGGAATGTCATATGACCGAGTAATGCAAAGAGATATTTGCTAGCTCTTCGCACTAACTTTGTACACAGTGTTATTATCCAGTGGATAATCAAAGATCTGAGCACTTCAATCGTAAATATCGTTCTAATGAAAGGGACATTTGAAAACCAAATCCATTTCTATTGGTAATACAAATACAGCAATGTATGAGAGAACCACTGGAGTTCTAAGTTTGTTTGAATTTCACAAAAATTACTAGATTCCTGTAAAAAAATATATATTTACCTTTAAAAGGTAAACAAAAAATTTCCAGCAATTAACCCTGTTTCTTTTGGGTCAGGTAAAATCCATTGCCCCCTTACGTAATTGCAAAGCCCCAAAGTGGTGATGATGATTGTGGTGATGATGATGATGATGATGATGATGATGACATTGATGATGATTGTGGTGATGATGATGATGAAGATTTTGATGATGATGATGATGATGATGAATAATTGATAATGATGATGTTAATGATGGTGGTGGAGGTGGGGGATGGTGTTCGTGTTCGAACTCGGGACCTCACGATTGGAAGGCATGTACTCTACCATCTTGCCACACCACATGATGATGATGATGATGATGATGATGATGGATGATGATGATGATGATGATGATGATGATGATGATGATAAGGATGATGATGATGGTGGTGGTGATGATGGTGATGGTTATGATGATGATGATGATGATGAATAATTGATAATGATGATGTCAATGATGATGGTGGAGGTGTTGGTGGAGGAGGTGGTTTAGGGATTTAATGAAGGGATCGACAGAATGCTGATGCATGGTCAAGGATTTGAAATGGCATTTATTTGTATGCATGATCTGTGTTTAGGGTTTAGTGCCTGGTCAGAATACCGCTAAAAATGAACTTCGAAAAGGCACCCACAAAAGGCCTGAAAATTATGTACCAGGAAAATGGAAAAAGACAGGCTTGAAAAATTACCCTTTTCCCGGCAGAACTTCTCAGGGTGCAAGATATGTTTTTTACTAGTATACTAGTATATTTTTACTAGTTGCCAAATTGTGATTACCATGCTACGAGCAGAGTATAGTGAAAAAAAAAATTAGGCCAGGAAATGATAATTAAAAAACTTAACTACGCTAGAAAATATAATAAGAAATTCATGTAACACTTAGTTGAAGATAATTGCAATGCAATGCGAAGCAGGGATTTATTATACTTATATCTTACACTATAAAAAAATATCATTAATAAACTGACAAATATATATAAATGATGTGTTAGCGTGTTTTCATATTTCATTAAAATGCAGATGGCATGACAAAGACATTTTTTTAAATAAATATTTACTAGTTAATTATTACATTTGGTACTAAAATAACTAACTAGAAAATTAGCTAGCTTTTTTACAATAATTGTGTGAAAATGAATAGACGGAGTGGGGGAAAAAGTGGTACGCGGGGCACCTCCCCCCCCCCCCCCCCCCCCCCCCCCGGCCCCTTGCATTATCAATTGAATTGCGCATGCTCAGATCAGATTGCGTTTCCGCATCAACAAACATGGCGGCCCCCTGGTGCTTGTAATTAGTGTACATGGCAACGGGCAACGAAACGACGAAAGTAATGGGTAAGTCAAAGGGTTTTAACTTCTTGAAATTACGTTTTTACGTGTGATCAGTGTAAAATTACTCTTGGGTGTCATTATAAATAATATTTTATTGAAATTAAACCATAAAATAGCCTAAACAAGCCACGTAATTGGAATTTGTTGTGGCCGTATCATCTGTTGCCTCCATTCTCACAGTCACAGTGGCACAGTCATTTACACTCCCACTCCGCCGCGCCGCCCCGCGCCGCGCTCACGGACCGGAGACGGCGAGGCTGCGAGCCGGGCTCACCCCATATCATGCCCTTGGCCTTGCCCTTGCATTGCAGCCGCTTACTTCGGCGGAGGCGACTGTGTACGTGTGTTTGTACTTTTGTAGGTGTATTGAAATATGACCTTAAATACTACCTTAAATCCATTACTGTAATTTGACTTTTACTTAAGATAAGCATGCGCACTGTTGCCAGGTGTTTTTTTTTACAGAGATTGTGCAATCCGAAAGTAAATTTGAAGGATAGCCGATAGTTCAAAGTCAAAGAAAGTACAATTTTTTGCAGCTCTTCAAAACAAAACAAAACAAAAATTGTTCTGCTTGAGCCTTGAAGGATTTACCGTAGATCTAATTTGCTCATTCTTCGTCCTCCATTTGTTGGTTCAGCCATGAAAGTTGTGATTTACAAAACAGACCACAAAAAGCGAGTATTTCTCCAGAAATATTGCTGTTTGTTTGCTATATTTTGGTCCTTGGCCTGGGCTTGAGTAAGTGATGTTTGCTCTGTCATGTAACATGGTAATTTCCATTGCCTTCTTCTAATTTTTGTGTAACACCGATGCGTGGAGTTTCAATACGCAGAAATTTGTAATTTTGTAATATACATTACTGTCCATAATTGTAAATGGTCCTTGATTGCTTGAACTCTAGACCTCATGAATGGAAGTCAAAATTAATAATGTTTGAAAATGTGTAGAATATCCGGCATTCTCTACCAAAGCGTGCTTACGACTTGGCATGCACGACAAAAAGAACTGATGCTCTATGCAATTTGTATAGACCATTAAAGTCGTTGGCATGCTTTGGTAGAGAATGCTAAATATCCAGTATTGAATTTTTGGATACTCGATTTCAAATTGTGCATGAATAATTTTCTAACTTTTAAATATTAAACAACAACTATCTATAGAAATAAAAGACAATACTTTAAGTATTGTCTTTGTTGTACATGTATTTGTTGCACTGTCTTGTATATCTTCATCAAGATAAATAAAATAGTCATCATAGTTCATACAATAAACACTGTTATATTTGCTGGATTCATTTTTCGCACTGATCCATTTTAACTTTGTTGAATTCAACAAAACTACTTGGAGCTTTCACACTTCTATCGTACCTTACTTGTTTGACTAGCAGAAGAATGAAATGCATCCGTTTTGATTCTTCAAATTTCTCCCTAATTATGGAGATATTTATGATTGAATTAGTACTCAAGTATTCAAGCGTTCTGAAATGCTTTTCCGTAAAAATAAATGTTAACTTTTTTTCACTTTTCTATGATACTTTTACACCTCATTCGTAAGAATCTTACAATGATATTGGTATTCAAGTCTGAAATTTCACATTAGATAAAAAGCGCAGAGCAAGTTTTCATTTAATTTTCCATTGCAAGAGCACGATATAAACATAATTTACAATCACATTTTAAGGCGGGAACCGATATCATTACAAGTGTGCGTAAATAGTATACTAGCATAGACAACACTAGAAATGTATAGTGTCAAATGCGCTCTTAACCAGAGTTAATAGATCGTACATCAACACGAGGCAGCATTATGCTTGATTTATATGCATTCATCATACACCGAGTTCATCCCATTATGAATACACATTGATAATCAAGCATATTTGTTTTCAGGTTTTAGAATTCGCGCTCACCAAATTCAGCGCAATATCTGCGAAAATTAATGAACCACAAATATTACCACGTTTACAGTAATTTTAAGTGAGAACTATGTTCTTAATTGTGCATTCAGGTTGCCACAGTCATAGTACTTGTCAGCGCAAAAAAAATACACGGGGGCAAAGGGCGATTTGCCCCCGTAACCTTTGAAATTGTCCACATGAGCCATAATACGGAGGCATAAAGAAATTGTTCAACAAAATCGCCCTCGCTGTATACATATCATTTTTTTTTTTTTTAGTCCCATGCATGCAAAATGTTCTTTTTATAGGACTGAGAATGGTTGTCTTCAGTATAGAACGTTCTTTATAATCAGTTATTACAATGTCTGAGAAAAATAAATATAAAACAAATTAAAGACAAGACAGAAGAGCCCCTGTGAGCCCCAAAATAGCCCTCGTGAACATTTACACGGGGAATTTTTATTTCTAAATCTAAAAAATAGCCCTCGTGAAATAAAAAGTAGTTTTTGGGTTGATACTTGTATGGTGTTCTTCATTATCCCCTAATTATACTCATAGCCTGATAGTGATAGGTGATAAGACACTTGGCAACCAGAACTTAATTAGTTTTCAGTTGCTCCTGTACAAGGAGAATTCAAATTGTGATTTGTGAGGCCTCTTAAAATTCAAAAAAGAAGCTTAAAGGGTACCACCACTCAAAAATAATATTCGTCTTATAAATGAAAGGTAACATCTTTGGTAGTCCATTCCATCAACAAGTTCAGAAAAATATGTTTCCCGAAAAAAAAAATATAATTGGAAAACGCATCACCATACTACAACATGTGTATGAGTCTGCACTTTGTCCAGAGCGAACGAATCGTGCGGGATTCTATTGTCTCCAAACATACGCGTGAATAGTATATTGGCGCACTTGCAAATGTTTGGCGCGTACGGAACCAGGAAATAATAATGGTTCCGTAAGTGGTGGTAATTAATTGCATTGTTTATGAATTACACAACCCTTTGCAAAATGTTGGGTATCTATTTGATATAACAAAACGGTACCCAAACTTATAATTATGTGTTATACTTTGCCTAGTGGTCCCCTTTAATTAAAACAAATACTTTGTGAGTTCACTGTATACAAGAGGCTTGAAGTTTATCTTTCTATACAAACAAACGTGTAGGTAGTTGTAGGCGGAATAATGTGATGAAAGAAAATGCATTTAATTATTCCTGCTGATAAATTGAGCGTTATGCACATGTTCTTGTTATTTTCTGATATATTTGTGCATTTTATTTCTATTCTTATTTTGTTTCCAGATATCTAAGAAGCATGCAGTTGGCATTTTTTATGCATGAGGTGCACAGTCTAGATGTAGAACTGCTTCCCAGATTGAACTTTGAAAATTATGATGGACAAGCCATGAAGCCAATGGAAGTTCACTCTAGGAAAGTTAACTGACTGAATCGATCATCAGAAGTCTGGCTAGTGAAGGATGCAGTTATTAGTCTTAAGTTTGGATCATTACTATGTAGAACAAAATGGATAGCACTTTTGAGGCCTGTGATTTTGCCATAAAAAGGCTCTTTGTTACTTGATTTGATACTATGAAAGTCTCAAGTTAAAAAAACAAAAGAAGACGGGTGAAATTATAGTTGTTTGATTCAGTCCTGACATATACCATGAAACTACATAATTGAGGACGAAATGGGTTAAAGTGAAATAGAAATTTACATACATTTTAATAGGAGAGGAGAATCTACTATCATTTGCAAACGTTGAAGTCTGTGACTTCAGGGATAATGCCGCTGAAGTGACATCCATAAGTGATAACTTGATATATATCTAACATAGATATAATTTGCGAACATTGAAGTCTACGATGCTGTTGAAGTGACGTTCAGATACCTTGGAACAGAACAATGAGTAAACTCAACGTTCCGGCGTTGAGCAGAAATTAATCATTTGCGAACATTGAAGTCTGCGATGCAGTTGAAGTGACGTCCAGATACCTAGAACAGAACAATGAGTAACTTCAACGTTCCGGGGCCAAGCGCCTCCTCGTCAGCGATCTCGCTGGGAGGAGAGTGGCGCAGCAGGGATCAGATGGAGGCCAATAAATACAAGATGAGCGGCCTAAGCGTGATCAACAAGAAGAGAACTGGCAAGGGTAGCCAACAGAAGGACAAGTCAAGACCAAGGTAAAGCACAATCTCATCTTTTAACAAGTAATAACCTAGTAACTTTTAAAATACATTTAAAATGGAGGCAAACACTTAAAAAATGAGCAGACTAGGGGCACTCAACAGGAAGAGAACTGGAAAGGGAAACCAACAAAAGAACAAGGTAAATCACAATCTCATATTATATCTTTTTAAGTACCTATTATTCAGCCTAAATAACCTTCTTTTACGGTAAAGGTATATAAAAGGTAAAGCAAAATTCATAAATCATAAATATCTTCCTTTTCATGCAATAAACTAGTAACTTCAAATGGAGGCAAGCACATACAATTATCCTGTATACCCTCAATGATTGATCTCAGCAAACATTTCAAATATACCTCAAATAAAATCTATATTTGTTTTTCAAAAGTACCTGTTTTTATGTTTAGATTATGATAATGAACTCATCAGCTCTAATGTCGTGAATACATACATTAATTAGGGGTTGTTCAACAAAATATAGAGCAGGGAAACCAACAGCGGGGCAAATCAAGACTAAGGTTACGAATACACTAGCTCTCACAGATCTTTTTAAGTAATTATTATACCTACATTACAAAATGTAACCAAGTACTAGTAACTTATTTCAAAATCAGACATGATTATTTTTTTCTCGAAGTTCTAGAAGTAAGATGAACAGACTTTGGGCTTTGGACAATTCCACAATACTAAGCTTTAAAATGTGCTTATCAAAAGGGCACCAAATTTGACGTTTATACTGACTTGGCATTTGACTTTTATACTGACTTGGCAAGCCACTGATGGCTTATAAACTGGTGGAAGTATGTGATTATCTGTTATTGTAGTCATCATTAATTGATTAATGCAAACTTGAGGCTGGATAGGCCACATTAAATAATGATGATATAAAAGGGTAATAATCAAAAACATGCAGTTGAATGGTAAATTAATAATTAAAGGGGACCACCTCGCACAGAACAGCACGGTTTTATTTGTTTTAGTAGATATGTCAAACATCGTTCAAAGGAAATGGTTCTTTACGTGTATTCATGAGCAATGAAATTTAATTGTCCAAAATAACATTAAGTTCAGGAAGCACCAAACATTTGTGAGTGTGTAGATGCATGCATATATTTGCTTAATGTTTGAAGACAGTTCCTAGACAATAGACTACCCCTTCCCTTAAACACATAATTTGTAATTATACTGATAACATTTTTCGGGAAACATATTTAAAAAACAAAATTTGGTGGAAACTACTAAAACTCTCTCATTTGTTATAAAGTTATTTTTGGGTGTTGGTTTCAATTCAATAGTAGCATCACACTGTATGTAAAGCTTGCTTCAATTTAGATGAATAGAGATTTGACTGGATCATAGTGTTGAATGTAATTGATCTATTGTCATTCATAAAACAAAGTTTGCAAGCTACATGCATGCACACTATTATACCCTCTCAGTGCTTGTAGGCAGCTTGGATAATGCACACTCAGACTCCATGCAAATATACCTTCCCAAAGATCAATAGATAGAAGCCACACAACCATTCAATAAGCCACCCTTATGGCCTTAGCCAGAGTCTGTAACCACCAAACTGTAAAGCGAAGCATTTGTTTGGGGGAGCAATTATTGATTTCCTAACAAAAGAATGAAAGATCGGCCCAATGGACCCCTCCTGTTTGGTTGCTAGTTCATAGTCTCATGGGGGACACATAGTGACCTGAAAGGGGGGAGGGGGGGGGGGGGGGGGGGTGCTATAAAGAGACCAGCTATGGCTGCCATTGTGTTTCAGAAGGGTGCTATTGTGTCTCAGTGGGGTGCCATTGTTAGCTCAGAAGGGGGCCTATATGATAAGATCAGAAGTTGGGGTTCTTTTGTTAGTCCAGAAGGGGGTGCTATTGTGTCGCTGTTTTGATGAAGGGATGAGCTTGCTTGTGGGAGCCAATCAATATGATGACATTCTACACTAGGCACTCAGAGAGACAATTGCAATGCAAATTTGTATTTGCTAGTTAGTGTACACTGTCTCGAACACTGGTTGGAGAGTGGACTATATTATGTGTACATTCATTACAATGCAAACTTTACATTTGGGTTCTTCTTGATATGCAATTCCTTCATTTGCTGTTATGTTTTACCAACCCAAAGTAATTTGGGATCATGAGTCCTCAATAAGTACAAACTTTTTGATCACTTTTTGCCTACTTGCTACATTGCACACGATTGATTCTCAAATGGTTTAGTTCAAAGACAGTTCTCAGTAATTCAATGTGAATTAACTCTGTTACTTAATACAAATATAGCAAATTACAAATTCATTTTGTGAATTATTTACAAACCAATCTACATAATTGTATTTCAATGATTTCCATATCAACCACTTACCATTGCTTTAAATTATATGAAATCTTATGCCACTAAAGAGACTTCTATAGTTTGTAATACTCTCCCTTGTACATTTAAAGAGTTATTCCAACTTCCAAAGTCAGTAAATTTAAAGGTGTATTAAAATGAATCCCTACAGGTGTTTTTAAGGTAATACCCCTAAATTAATGGATAATATCATAATGGTTGATGCCCACCTCCCGGGCGAAGGAAGTCTTTGATGAGGGCATGCCCCAAGAGTGCCCCTCCCTGTTCTATCTGACTAAAATGGAGGCTTCATTTGGATATTGAAAACAAATCCCATTTTCTTTGCCTTCTTTTAATCACAATATATTTCTGGTCAGTTTCTATATATGTTTGAATTTAAAAAAAAATGAAATCACACTTCGAACATACCTCTCTTCCCCCATTCCCCCATACACCCATAAGTAGATTCCCGGTTCCAAACTAGAGGCAGACTTTGATGAGGACATGCCCCAAAGAGTGCCCCTCCTTCTGCAGCCTTCAATGAAGTTACAGCTGTGTACTTATAAAAATAAATGTCATTTTACTTTTAAAAAAACACCTCTCTTCCGCCATACATGCTCGTTTTAAATGAAAATTATATTATTATTATTATTCACCCACAGGTCGACGCCCACTTCCCAGCTAGAGGCGGACTTCGACGAGGAAACGCCCCCTAAGAGCGCCCCTCCAGGGAGCAGACCCCGGTGTGGGCGTGTCAACGAGGTGGAGGCCCCCTCCCCCACGGCCAGGAGATCCCTGGAAAACCACTTGCCATTAAAGAAGAAATCTAGCGGTGACAGATCGAATGAGGTTATTTCAAAATATATATTATTTGATTTAATTTCCACTTTAAAAATAAACTAAAACATACAATAAATGAATTGTTTACAAGTTAAATTTGGTAACTGAAGCTTGTAGGAATGATCCCTTGTTTACATAAAAAGCTTTTTTTATACAGGGTTGGCCTAGAAATAAAATGGAACGCGATGCTTCTCATAACATAAGAACAAAACTACTGGTTTTGATTGATAGGGCATGTTTTTACAGAGAAAAATTATACCGAGAACAGGCTTTTATGGTTCTGATAGGTAGTTTTTATTCTTGATTCAGTGACACAATGTTGATTTTCAAATTTTTTTCAATATCAACAATGACTGAAAAATGCCACTTTTGCCTGCCATAGAATATTAAGCAGTGGTTAATATACACTTTTAATGAGCATTCTTTACATTAATTTGCATAAAAAGAGGTGTTTTTCCAGGCCATGGAGTATGATCTCTTCCAATGAGTATTTAATTTACTCAGCACTAAACTTTGTTCTCTTTTTTATCAACAATTTCTACGTACAGAGAACGAAGCAATACGACCTGGGCCCGGGCATGACTCTATCCAAGTCTAAGAGTAAAGTGGCAGTCACCATCAGTACGGGGGATGGGGATGCTACCCCGCCCCCCATCCTCAGGAGATACCAAGAAGCGGGGTAGGTCATGGCGAAATTTAATCTTGTTTCATCTTCTTTTCTTAGGGTGTTTTCACATATCACCGGATAGCATAAACGACAGATAGAACATAAATTGTTAACTTAAATTATACGGTGGTAAAAGTTGTCTCCATTGCTGCATGCGCAAAACTTTCGCCCCAATAAAACAACAGATATCGCCTGACAAGGAACACATTAGCTGAACAAGTAACGCATATGAACAGAGACGAACGGATTTAAAATTTTGCTCTCCGCCGGGCGTCTGTTAACGCTATCCGGTGATATGTGACAAGGGCTTTAGGGGTGCCATTTTGAGGCAAATGCCTGAAGTTCATACCCTTGGGGGTGTTGGATAAACAGTTGTGATTCAATGCAAGTCTAAAAATGTGCATAATTAACTTGTAAACCTGAGGGGTGTTGCGTTGCATGAAGAGTTGCGATTAATTGCAAAGTTTTGATTAAACGCAAGTCAGTAAATGCATACAAATACGCCCATCTGATTGGCTCAAATGGGCATATTTTCTAACTTTTGTTTATCGCAACTTTGCGATTGTTCACATTTCCTTATGCAACACCCCCCTGATAGGCTCAAGTACGCATGTTTTCTGACTTGCTTTGCTAATAGTAGCAACACTTTATGCAACACCCCCCTTGTGACATAACATTTCAGGCTGATTTTGTAACATTTATATTTCACATAAATTATGTATCATGATTCAGTTTTCAGTCTTTTGACTTGGATTTGTTAGCTTGCTGGCTTCCCTGTCACTATTTTGAAGAATTATTTGTTGATGTTGATTCCCATTCAACCGTTACTTGATTGAACATTTTAAATTATTTGTCTTCTTTCCATTTCTTTGTGACTTTACAGGCCGGTTAATGATCCAGCAAAGTGAGTATGGTATACGATCATGTGTTGCACTGTTAATTAAAACCTCTTTTAAAAGTGATTTTTTTTTTTTCCCCTTCAATTTTCCTAGTGAAAATCTTAGAATATTTTGCAGCAGATCAGTAGAGTTAAAAAATATACTAGTACTTTTCATACTTAAACTATTAGAATTGATAGTTTAATAAAAAGCTCATTGCATGAAAGTTTTCACACGTTAATAGTGTGAATAATCAAAATTGTTGTGTGTTTTGGATGGTTTTAATCACATTTTTAATCAACAAGTTTTAGTTGCAAACTTATGATCTTCTAATTTTCAACATAATGCAGACTTGCAGTGCAATTGAAATCGTAATCAGACTCACACAGATCATTAGATATGAGAATTTGTTCCATTACTTCAAAAACAATTTTTTGTTATAGTGAACATGTGAAATGTCTCCTCTTTGTTATTTCCTTTAATACTAGTTGCCAAATATAATAAATTAATGTTTCTCTCTTGTGTGAAGATTAATCTAGGCTAAACATGAAGTCAACATCTAGTTTATACTTCTCATTTCCTACTGTGATTTTTCTTTTTGTTATTTTTGTTTTTATTCCTATACTATTTTTCCCTATACAGCAAACCAAAGACATAGCCCCAATCACAAACCAAAATAGGGATCGGAAGGGGGAGGGGTATTAGGGTGATTGTAAAATTAAAAACAAATCAAGTATTATAGAAGAGGGTAATGATAGGTTGAAATGGGGAAGGGTGGGGGGCAAAAATAATGAGAAGGAAAAGAATAATAGGTGGGTTAAAACAAACAAACAAAACAAAAAATACAGTAAGGAATTTAAGACAGACTCAAATTTACATTATATTCTTCTTGGTGTTGAATACATCCAGGTGAATTTGAGAATGAATTCCCAATTTTAGACGGGTAGAATTTCTGGCAGATTTTGCATGATATTCAGTATCAAATTTTTAAATTGTGTTCATCTGAAATCTGAAATAATATGGCGACTGAATTATTGTTTCCATGAAAGCACAAACTCATATCCCAAATTAAAAATGTTGTGTTCAGATAGTTGAAAATATGTTTACTCAAAATAGATTCTTTGTATAGTAAAACAAGACACAATTCTACAACATTTCTACTCACATTTATTAGCAACATCATTTTAAATTATTTCCATCTCAGTTTGGTTTTAGTTGAGATTTTTTGTTGATTGTTACAATTGAGATATTTGATGTTACTACGCAATAATTTGTTGTAACTACTCTAAAATATTGTAGATGTTTTAAAATGAATTGTGATAGTTTTAAGCAAACATTATATTGTTATTTTTAAATTTTAAACACATGAAAACAAGTTTTGCAGTGATAATGTACTCAGAAATTAGCGTGATGTTTTTTTATAGGGTTGTTGTGATATATAGAGTTTTATCAAGCATATATTTTTGTCATTTTGGATACGCAAGTCTACTCAAAATTTTGTAGTGATAAAGTAATCGGATTTTAGCATGGAATTTAAAGGGGTTTGTGGTGATTTGTAAATTTTGAGTCCCAAAACAAGTTTGTGGTTTCGGACAGCAATGGCTACTGTGAAGTCGCATTCATCGCATGGAAGTGGCTCGACTTTTCTAGTAAATTTTAAGGTAATACTCTTTAAGCATGGGATAGCTTGCCCCTATACAGCGGCATTATTACTCCTGCACGTTTGAAGTTGCCAATTTGCAGTCATGCACGAGTGCATAACGATCCCATACTCCTTTTGAAAGCAGTGGCCATTTTAACCCATAATTCATCCACCTTACCCCTTAAAAAAAAAACACCTAAATAAAAATTGTCTAAGCAAAATGCTAAAAGAGTAATATAAAACATGTTAGAATACGCATCATGTGTATATAATAACAAGATTTGAATTTTAATAATGCATTTGTAATAAAGTTAAAAAAAATCTCCTCAAACCTTTCAAATTTGTATTTAACATATTTTTGGTATAGATATTACCAACAAAAATTGTCCTACTTTGTAAGCTCTTGTATCTTTGGTACTAACAGCATGGAATGTGATGATTTGATGGGAATTTTCAGGAATTACTAATGCTCAAATCTACTCAAATAAATCGTAGAATAAACCTAAATAAATAAATATGTAAGAATCAATTATATCCAGCTTATATTCATTTTAAGGTAATACTGCATGAAGCTATGTAGTTTAGACATGTACATTTAAACATCTTTTAATCAAATGTGATCATAACAGGCAAGTTTTTGCCCCTAAAATTAAGTTACACAAGAACTTTTCTCCCCTTTAATACATTGGACTTTTAAATGAAAGTTATAAATACTGTTTTTGGCCTTTAACACTTTAATTTTGAAAGGGGAAAAAAGAAACAAAATGTTATTTGTATTTCATTGCGGAATGTGTGCAGTGTTTGTAAAACTAACACTATTCACTTTAATTGGGTAATCTACAGTTTTGTGTTATGTGGTACTAAAGTGGTATGGTTTAAAAGTTAGTAAATATTTTTGTCCGGGTGAAATTTTTGGTCCGCTTTGCTCTTATTTTTGGGGAATATTTGGAACTAGTACTATGGGTAGCAAAGTTGTAACCCATCGCCTATGGGAACCTGGTGGGTCCTGTATTAACTCCATGGGCATTGCACAATAAAGAAGGAAATGGGTTAATTTAACACCAAGTTTTGTCCCTTTGCGTGAATACACATTAAAAATGGTCTAAGGATGGTTTCCTGGTTTGTGATTGGTTGGCATGTCAGAGGTTTGTTGTTATGTCATGCATATCATTTGCATGTAAATTTCTTGTATCCTTTGGTGGTTGGCTCCCGATTTACATTTATTGATATTATACACGAATATTGAGACACCCAAAGAGGTTTCAGAAGGTAACATTTATTAATTGAAAAACAATGATATCGTTTTCATTCTATTTTCAGAGCACTTTCACATCATTTCCTCCTGATAAATAGTTTATCAAATATTTATCATTTATTTAAAACAATACAACTCAAAGTATTTCTTTTTTTAATAAATGTACCGATGCTTGAAATGTTTAAAGTAATGTAAACTGTTCTCGAATAAAGATTGATTTATACAATTTTGTGTGAAAGGCGAGGCTACAGTTGTCTAATAAAGCTAATCAATTACACTATCTTATCAAATATTATTGTTTTTCTTCAGTTTAAAAAAAACTATTCATATACTATTCTTTTCATGTTCTTCCTGAACCCTATCCTTATTGCCTTCCTTTTTGTGGTGACCATATTTTTATACTATCTTCATAAAACACTATCCTTACAAATAAATCATCTTTACTATAACAAATACTACAAATTCATCGTTACAACTCCTAATAATCACTTTCCTACTTCTTACTGTTTAATATCAAGTTTTTTTTCTTTCTTTTTTCTAATTGACATATCAAATGCACTTTATTGTTTTAATATATTTGATGATTTAACTGCACTTTTGAAAATGTGAATTAATTAAACAAAAGTATAGTTTAAATTCAAGAACAGAGATGCGATCATATTCCAATCTAAATAAATATTCAAGTAAGGAGACCCATTTAGGGATAGGCTCAAAAAGCTCATTGAACACAAGTAGTAGCTCTCTCCCTCCTACCCACTCACCACACAGTTCCCCTCACCCTTCGGGGGTCAGGTTGAGGAGGCAGTCCCCTACTAGCCAAACCAATGACACATCGTATCAGTGAGTATGGCATGAATATTCATGACTGGTCCTTTTTGCATATATACATATATGTATGAGCATGCTTCATTCATTTATTTATTCTTTGCAGCTTGTTAGAAGCATATATATTATATCATTTAGTGCCGCCATTTGCAACGTATATATATCCTTGACTGGTCCTTTCGCGTATATACTTTTATTTTTGCAGCTTGTAAGAAACATATATATGTTTATATATTCATTGAGTGCTATTTGCAACATATATCCTTGACTGGTCCTTTTTGCATATATATATATATTTTTTTTTTTGCAGCTTGTAAGAAACATATATGTTTATATATTTTTTTTTGCAGCTTGTAAGAAACATATATGTTTATATATTTTATAAGTCCTTGAGTGCTATTTGCAACATAACATATAGTTAGAAGCATTTATATTTATATATATCATTGGGTGCTATTCGCAACATATATCTTTGACTGGTCCTTTTTGCATATTTTTTTTTTTTGTGCAGCTTGTAAGAAACACATAAATGTTAAATACATCATATATCGTAGAGTGCTATTTGCAACGTATACCTATATTTGCATATATTATGTTGTGCTTTTTGCAACATATTTATTGTTTGCATAGTTCATCTGTATGTAGTTTATATATCTATACTTTGCTGGTGGATGTGGTTTCCTTATTTGGCTACATGTGTTCTATGAGTATCTAGTAGATTAAAAAGCAATCCGGTAAGTGATAATTTATGCTTCAAACTTCTTTAGTTCAAGTAAGCCCTATATTTTTAAGCAAGATTTAAATTGGAAATGATAGCGTATTACCAACAATGATAATGGCACTTAAATGTGTTCACAATTTTGGGTTTCCACCCCTTCCCCCCCGCCTAAAAAAAAAGAAGAGAAGAAGAAAAACATGTTAATTTCCCTATTCATCTTCAACTATAAATGAAGCCCCCAATCCCCAAGTAACATGTGATCTGAGACAGTAAATTGTCCATGTTTGATAGTCTTTTGATATTTCTTGATAGTATTGGTCTTGGTTTATTCTATAAACACAATGTATCTTCTTGTATATTTCACCTTTGAAGTATAAATAATATTTAATATTCTAATAATGTGTGTAACTAACTCTTATTTTTCTTTAACTATAACATTAATTACATTATCAATTGAGCTTAGTCTTAAAGATCCCATTAACTTCAAAAGGGTTTTCTAAAAGTGATTTTTTTTTAGACTTCAGTCATATAACACTATCATTGTAAGATTCTTCTGAATCATGTGAGATATTTTCATAAAAAAAAGAGCACTGTTTTAATACCTCATGAATAAAAAGAGTAAAAATTGACATAAGCTTTTATCACCTACTGCCCTTTGATTTTCATTGCAAACGACTTCCGTTCCGAAACGCTTTTCGATCCAATCTTTATCTCCATAATTAAGGAGACGTGAAACAAATCAAAACCCATTTCATTCTCCTGTTACCATAAACCAAACAACAAGAAAAAATATATAAAGTGTGTACATGTACAGTACAGTCAAACCTGTGTACAGAGACCACCTGGGGGGGAAACAAGAAAAGTGACAGGTGACCTTTCTTTAAAGACCGGTTCCATCACATTGGTTTTTGTTTTCTCTGCTATAGACAGGTGGCCACTTAGACAGGTTTGAGTGTACATCATAAACAAAATGGGCTTTTTGACCTGGATAACTTCATAAATAATAACCTAAATGTAATTGTTCATTGCACCTTTATTATTTTGTGTTTTATATTATTGTTTGATTAATTCACAAAATGTCCAATTTGTTTGCACTTTCTCATATATATACTCCAACTACAGTATAATGAATTTTTTTTTTTTTTAATGGTAGAAGTTCTGCTCGGAGTCGAAATGTAAGAAAACAACGAAAGTTAATAAAAATACTCTGTGAAAACTTTTTTCACAGAGTATTTTATTAACTTTCGTTGTTTTCTTGTATTTAATGGTAGCTATTTTGTATGAATAATTATGCAATTAAATATCACCCATGATAAACAGCATGAGCAAATATATTTGAATTCCATCACATTTTAAATTTTTATTATGATTTAATATGTGAGATCAATTGTGTTGTAAATGCATTTTGAGCTGTTCCAACTTCTGGACTATTAATTTGTTTAACCCATTCAGGACGGACTGATTTTGCTATAACATGCATTTCCCATAGACCCCAGCCTGAAGGAGTTAAAGTATTATACTTGTTTAAATTTTCATTTTACTGCAAAGAATATATTGCAAACTTCTGCAAATAAAACTCTGTCATTGATTAATGTTAATATATGTATATAAATCTATCCTCCTATAAATCGCAAACATTATTATTATTAATATCCAATTTCTGTATCTCTATATCCCTCTTCCTGTATCAGGGATGCCCTTATAGCACAACTACAGCAACAAGTATCCGATCTCACTCTATACCTTGAAGAAGAGAGGCTGAACCACAAGACTAGCAAGGAAAAGGTAATGTTGAGTCATGTATTGTTATACAGTGTTTTTAATCTGACATTATATGTAATAAATATGTGTAATAGAAATAGATATTAATGTAATCAAATAACAGATGTTAACTTTGATGTTTGGAAGACATTATGTCCCTTGGCTGCAGGATTTATTATCATCTCATTTCAAAAAGCATTTCTAATCCCTTGGAAAATAACATTCTGTGAAGTTCCCTCTCTTGTAAGTTAAAGTGATCCATTAAAACTTTATATAAAGATTTTTCCAACAGTGATATTTGAGACTTCAATCATTTACCAATATCATTGTAAGATTCTTCTGAATTATATGTGGTATTTTAACAGAAACAGAACAATGCTTACCTAGTTTAAAGTTAAAAATTGATGGCTTGTGCGAAGTATCTCAATTTGGATACTTTTGACTACAATTAAAAAGTGTTCCAGGGTGCTTTTCAATTCAATCTTAAATATCTCCATAATTAAGGAGACATTTGAAAAATCAAAATCAATCTCATTCTTCTGCCACACTAAGCCCAACAAAAAGGCAGGCCTACAAGGGAAGTGTGAAAGCTCCAAATGATTTAGTTTGAGTTTGACAAAGTTAATAGATCTGGGTCCCGTTGCAGAAAGACTTGCAATCGATTGTAAAGTTGTGATTAATTGCAAGTCAGAAAATATGCCCATTTGAACCAATCAGATTTGCTCATTTATTCACATGATCTGACTTGCAATTAATCGCAACTTAAAGTGAGGCCTGTAAAGTGTCTAACTACACGAAAATTACTTGGAGCTTCCTCGTTTCTCTTCTATCATGTTGTTTAGCTTATGGTAAGAGAAGAATAAAATAGGGTTAGATGTTTTCAAATGCCCCTTTAGTATGACGATATCTATCATTCAGCTAAAACAAACGGTCATAAACCTCATAAACGTCCGTTGTAAAAGCTGACACATATTTTCGCTTTTTTAACCAGGAAAGCAGTGTTCTTTTTCAATGAAACTTTATACACATCATTCGGACATATCTTACAATGATTTTGGTACAGGATTGAAGTCTCAAATGTCATTTTTGGCAATATCTGACACTTTACAGGCCTCGCTTTAACAATCGATTGTAAGTCTTTCTGCAACGAGGCCCAGTTGTAACATACATACATAATGATGAGGATTATTAAATTATTTCATGTAGGCTGGCAATTTCCTGCGGGAGAAATTGAAGGAGCAGGATAGGCGACACAAGGAGGCTTTCCAGCAATACCAGGAGCAGCAGGAGGAGCAGGTGGCCATGATGAAGGAGATTCACGCCAGGGATACGGACCACATCAAGTCTAGCAGTGAGAAAGCTCTAGGTGAGTTAGGGTTAGAGTTAGAATTATCTAATAACAGTTTCTGATGCATTTTTAAATCTCTTTTCTCTCTGTTCTTTAGCGAAGATGAAAGGTGAACTGGAGTTGTTGCAGGGAGTGTTTGAGGCTTTTAAGGGAACACTGACTCAGGACATGCTCTATCTTGTCTTTCTCTCTGTCCTTTTATCACACATTTAGCGAGGTTGAAAGGTGAATTAGAGTTCTTGCAGGGAGCGTTTTAGGCTTTACAAGGGAACCATACCGCATGCCAGGACCCATTCGCTAGACAGAAGCTTCATCCACTCAGCTGTCCGAGTTTGGAACAGCCTCCCTGAAAAAGTTGTTGGCAACATCTCTGACATTGGTCTCCAAGCTTTCAAAGGGCGCGTACATGCTCTCCTCCTATCCAAAATTTGATTGTTTAATGCTAAGTCTTTTAAGTGAATTAATGTTATTCCTATTTTATGTTTTGATATTTTATTTTATTTTGAGCTGCAGCGAACCACTTGATTGGCCTTCCGGAGCTTCACCAAAGCTCAGCTGGTGGGCTATTGTTCACAATTGCATATTATATACAAAAAAAAAAAAAAAAAAAACCTAGGACAAAGTGTATACAGGAGGTTGAAAGATATATGGCAGAAAGCCTTATCCAGACCTGCTCATCTTGGTTCTGGAGATATTGTAGGATTTTAAAGCTTAAGTGCATTTTTTGCAACAGTATCTGACGTTTCTTTCTGTTGTTTTCCTTGTCTTTTCTTGTTTTTCCTATAGCGAGAATGAAAGGTGAACTGGAGTTTTTGCAGGGAGCCTTTGAGGCTTACAAGGGAACCCTGACCCAGGACATGGTGGAGAAGTGGACCAAGAAGGAGACCGATATGAAACTCAAGTTCCACGAAGAACTGGAGAGGGAGCTGTCTGAACAGAGTGAGTCATTTATACACATATTTATTTGATTGAATGATTAATTAGTTTATTACTTATGTATTAATTAATTAATTAATTTACTGATTTATTTATTATAAAATTTAAAAAAATTATGTAAACCTTTATTAGCTGGCTCACTTAAATTTACTAGCTCCTTTTTAAAACCAAATAACTGTTAATTAATTGTTTAAATGTAAACATATTATATTTTGATTTGTTTTGATAAATAAAAATGTTTTCATTTATTAATTAAATTTATTAATTCATTCTTTAATTTATTATTAATTAATTAATTCATTTTGTTCTATTATCAGGGGCTGATCTTATTGATGAGAGGACGCGGAAGAGGAACGCGATGAACAGAGAGTTCCAGAAATGCATTATAAAATAATTCATTATTTTCATTATTATTGTCCCTTTCTCTCTCTGTTCCATCACCAGGGGCTGATCTTATTGATGAGAGGACGCAGGAAAAGGAACATGATGAATCAAGAATTTGTTAAATGGATACAACTATTAATCAAGATGCTACTTTTTAATTTCTATCCCATAATTAGGGGCTGACCTTATCGATGAGAGGACGCGGGAGAGGAACGCGATGAACAGAGAGTTCCAGAAGCAGATGCACATGATGTCC
Organism: Echinarachnius parma; assembly: GCA_037951105.1. Classification (NCBI taxonomy): domain Eukaryota; kingdom Metazoa; phylum Echinodermata; class Echinoidea; order Clypeasteroida; family Echinarachniidae; genus Echinarachnius; species Echinarachnius parma. Next base: position 38,461 of record JBAMJV010004869.1, on the reverse strand, counting down.
ACTGAACACAAGAATGAGACTGAGGTAGGGAACAGGAACAAGTAGTCTTTTCGATTTGCATGTTCACTAGTGGACTGGCGTCAACATCGGTCCTTTAACCTTTAACTTATTAGAGAATCAAATTTGATTTAATAAAACCATTAAGAAAGAAAATCTTGTTTTAGTTTGGTCAGTATCATCCCCCCCCCCTTCCCATCCAAACAAACAAAATATACCAAAAAGAAAAGACAAATTATACTTATGATTTCTTACATATTTCTTTTTTTCGTGTATGGTATTGGTGATTTTAATTAGATTATGATATGATAAAAAAATGAGCAAAGAAAAATAGGCTTCGCAGAGACCTCCGGATTTCTAGACCGGTGCTCAACCCATCGAGCCACGAAGACTCTTGAATGGGGGGCATTCCCATGAAAAATGCCTTTCTCTAGAAAAGTTGATTTTATTATCCTTGGGATTGTGCCCGGTTTATTTAGCTTCTGACGAATCGAGCATTGAAAAGGGTTTCATGGGAACGCCCTCCATTCAAGAGTCTTCGTGGCTCGATGGGTTGAGCACCGGTCTAGCAATCGGGAGGTCTCGGGTTCGATTCTTGGCGAAGCCTATTTTTCTTTGCTCATTTTCAATCATTTAAAATATTTCTAGTCAGTTTCCTCTATGTTTGAATTAGATTAGGATATGACAGAAGCCTTCTTCATCATACATGTCTTTACTTGCCTGTGTCTGTCTGTAGAATCTGATGAAGCGGTTCTCCAATGCAGCACATGATGCTGAGACGCTGAGGAAGGCACTAGATCACTTGATGGCTGTCAGGGGAAAACCAGTAACACTAATAAAATTTAACATAATTAATCATACATGTTTTGTACTTGCCCGTTTGTAGAATCTGATGAAGCGGTTCTCCAATGCAGCACATGATGCTGAGACGCTGAGGAAGGCGTTGGATCAGTTGAAGGCAGTCAGGGAGGAGCTGGATGTAGCGCTAGAAAAGCTGGAGTTGAGCAAAGGAGACGCTATGGGTTTCAAGGGCAGACTGGCTGAAGCTGTAAGTACTTGGAGCATTTGTCTTAAAAATCATGATATTGATCATCATCACTATCGTTGTCATCTTTATCTTCATCATCATTATCATCATCATCATCTTCATCTTCGTCTTCATCTTAATTTTCATCATTCATCTTCATCATTTTTATGTTCAACAACACCATCTTGATCTTCATCTTCAACTTCATCATCATCGTCATAATGCATGCGCGAGGGTGCAACGCACCCCGCGTCGTCACGTTTGGGTGGCGCAGTGTTCTCGCCGGCTATGCTGATTGGACGCGTCGGTTCCGAGCGCTGATTGGCTCGCCCGCTAACGAGGGAGTTACGGTCTACTGCGCTCCCGCCGTCACCGTTTGAGTTGATTGGACTCAGCATAGCCGGCGAGAAGGCTGCACCACCCAACCGTGACGATGCAGGGTATATATAATAATAATAATAATATGAACATTTATATAGCGCAGCTACTATAAATATATACTCTACTGTGCTTAAATAACTATCTAAATTATTATTACCCATGGTCATCAGGTACATTTCAAACCAACACAATGACATTGCGTACTTTCTCAACTCCCCGGGGAGCATACTAGCGGAGCTGCCAATGATGATGGCACTACCGGCTAATTAACACCCGACCATGGTACCCATTTATACACCTAGGTAGAGAGCAGCAATTGTGGATTAATTGTCTTGCTGAAGGACAAACGGAGTGGGCAGGGTTCGAACTCGGGATCTCGAGATCAGAAAGCCCGCGCTCTACCGATCTTGCCACACCACGTCCACATATTGCACCCTCGCACACTTATAAATTGCGACCGCGCAGCTCAAAGTCTTTATTACCTGAAGAAGGGTAGCAGATGAGCCAGAAACATCTATAGCCGGTCATATATATTCAAATATTCTGCAGCGTGGAACAAAATGTGCATCATGATAACATTTTGAATATGATACCCAGCTTCCAAAGTAATATCTGTTGTAATGACATTTCTGCAAATGCTCTAGCTATTTCATTTTCCATCTTCTTTTCTATATCTTTCTTATTCTCTGCTCAGAAAATGGCGCTGATTGAGTACCAGGAGAACTTTGAGGGCAAAGTGGACGAGGTCGATGAGAAATACAAGGAGAAGATCCACCACCTCATGAATGAAAATGCTGAATTAAGGCAAGGCTTGCAATTAGCCAAGCTCCCACACTAACATTTGTTTCTACTTGCCCGTTCGGGCAAGCAGAATCAGAAAACTAACTTGCCCACTTACTTCTAAATGAGATTCACTCATAAAGAATTACATTATTCTCTCGTAATTGAGCAAAAATTGAGTTGCCCAGTTGGGCAACCAAACTAGAACATTTATGAAATTTTACTTGCCCGACATCTATTTTTACTTGCCCCAGGCAACAGGGCAAGTGCTAGTGGCGAGCCCTGAATTAGCCCTCTTTTTTCATGTGTTTTGGTTGGGGAGGGAAAATAAATGAAGAGTTTTAATGAACAAAACAATAAACCCCATTTTGGAAATGTTTGTAAAGGCACCATTATATAACACTAAATTTTGTTTTTTCAATGATACCTTACTCATTGCATGTCAAGGTATATTTTTGAAGATACAATTAAAAGCATCACATATTTTTGTATCTTCATTGTATTTCAGAAGGTTAAAACACAATTATCGCAATTTGGAAAATTGGTTTTATCGTTTGTATGCCTCCGCCAACTATTAAAGTGGGAGGAGGCATTATGTTTTGGGGTTGTCCATCTGTCTGTCCGTATGTACGTTTGTCCCTATCGCGAGAATTGAGAACTAGTTTATGGATCAATCTTTTGCATTTAAACCTTTCATACCCAAGTTTCTTTAGTAGGACACTGCTATTTGATGTCTAATGTATTTATTGCCATGATCCATGGTTAATATATTTATTTGCTTGTATCTTTATATTGCTATTTATATTATCCTAAGGCTTTTATTGTACAATTAATAGTCATTATCTTGATCATTTTTTCTATTTTAAATACTAGGAAGAGGTACATGCAGAAATGCAATGAGCTGTTCAATGAGAAATCTAACACGGAGTACCGCAGGGTGGAGAAGGTCATGAACACTAAGGAGATGATGAGGGTAAGGATAAAGTTCACGATGATAAAGGTGGTGATGATGATGATGATGGTGGTGGGGGTGGTGGCAGTGGCAGTGGCGGTGGTGAAGATCAATGATGATGGTGATGATGATAATGATGATGACGACGACGACGGCGACGGTGATGGTGGGGGCGGTGACGTTGGCTGTGGCGATGGTGATGATGATGATGATTGTGATGGTGATGATGATGATTCTTATCTTGATGATAGTACAAATCTTTAAAAAGTATTACATAATAAGGATATGAAGTAATGTGAAATAAGAGGATAGGAGTGCCAATATTTCTCAATCGGTTATAGAAGTATAACAAAAATAAAAAATAAAAGTATTTGAGGCTGTACATGTAGTTTAAACAGAACAAGAACTATCAATTTCCTCCTTCATCGTGTAATTCGCATGTAATTGACATTATTCAATGTTTTAAATGGCAAATGGATGATGAATAATGTAATGTAATTATGATGATATATACCCTCTTTCTATCTGTAGTCTAATACTGCCTCTTAGATTTCTTTCTAACAAGTGGTAAGTGAAATTAAAGTGATAGATATTGAAAATGTCACAGTGTAGATAGTAGTCCATGAATATTTGAAGTCATTGTTGAGTGCGCTGTAAAGCTGTAAAGTGTAAACGATTAGTCAGTAGCTTTAAGCAATGTGTTTCCTAAAATAAAGTGCTTTTTTTTTGGACATTTTATACATTAATTCCCTTGTGTTGTCAGTATAAATCTGCATCAAGACATGCAGATATTGTTGATGTTTTGTCATTACAAGGTTCTCATTGTGCCACCAAATGTGACCATTTTGTCAGTAGTTTTTGTCAGAATTATGTTTTTAAAAATAATTTTAGTCTCTAGCAATGTATGTCATCAATGCACATTTTTAAACCATTGAAATAAAGAGCCTTAATTTACACATTTTATTGATTGTAGAGTTAACAATCGGTCATTTAAGTTAATGTACACATACATGCATTTGTCATAGACAAACTAGATTAAGACAGTGTTTTCCTGTGCATACAATATAGATATTTAACCCTCGTTAGGCTCGTACACCCAACCATTTTTACCTCAAAAGTTATTTAGTAGTTTAAACAAAATTCACAATTTTTGTACTCTTTGTTTGACCTTGTCTAACAGATTTGCATCCAAACATATTCAAAAACCTTCATTAGGATTACAAAGTGGGAATTTAAATTTGATTAAGTATTCTAGTATTAGTTTCATGTCATTTGCTCTGGCAAAATTGCTCCTCTATTAATTTTTCATAAAAATTGCGTAGATTTCAACTGACAACAGTACATAGCATTAACCTTAACCCAAATCTTACATCTAAATCTTACCGTAGCTTTAGCTAAAACAATTATGTGGAGAAAAACTAGTGCTTGCTTTTGGAACAGTATGTTACAGTCCTCATTATCACTGCATGTTGTCATACACAATGCACAGAATATTTGATAAATGTTTGTTTTCAAGTTGAAAATATTATTTTTGTTTACATTAAATAATTGCATTTTGTCTTGTTGTTTCGGTATATATTGTACTTACATGTTTGCTGAATATATGTTTGCTGACTTCATGTGTGACTTGAAAGTTAAAAAGCTTGTACCTTGTTCATTCTGAAAGATGCTTATAGATGTTATTTTTCTAACACATGCTCATACATTTTTGTTTTTGTTCCTGGTCAGATGTTGGTCCACGTTCGCAATCGGTCCAACGTCAGCCTGGCGTGCTCCGACCCCGCAGCCGACACCAAGCCGCGGCTTCCCGTGACACGTCCAGTCAGCGCTCCGATCACGAAGCGAGAGGCGCACAAAGCGCACCGCATGGCCGGAGAGACCAAGCACCTCAGTAGCTCTAGTAGCACCGGATTGCAACGGCCGCACACCACGGTCGTCGGCACTAGGCCCACCGTGCCCACAGGGAACCAGGTTTTCAATGCATTTGGTAGCGTGCAGTCACTGCAGTCATTATGAGAACTGTTATATTAAAGTGAGTTAGTCTTTCATTTAAAAAACCTACTAAAGTAAGTTATTCTTTCATTTTAAAGGACAGAATACATGTATTGCTTATAACCATACCACGGTTGTTGGCATATAATCAACTTGCCGCCAGGGAACCAGGTTTTCAATGCATTCGGTAGTGTGCAGACACTGCAGTCATTGTAAGAACCTTTTTTTAAAGAGTATCGAAGTGTGACCTCACAGCTGTTCATTTTCATGGATAATGGGTCTAAACAATGTCAGGTAAGCCAGACATTTCTGACGTAGCCTTTGCAGGGAAGGCAATCATCCAGCTCCAACCCACTACTGAACGGCTGATTCAAAGGACAAGCAGTTTTGAACCATTAGTGTTTTAAAAGATTGTGATGTCGCTACTTTGGTACTCTATTAAAATTAAGTTTGTCTTTCATGTTAAGAACCTACTAAAGTAAGTTATTATTTTTTGATTTATTTAAAAGGACATGTTGTCCATGAAGATGTTGACTCTTCTAAAGTTTTCATTACAATACCACAGTATCATCTGGTTTGAATTTTATGAACAAAAAAAAAATGATAGGAAGGCATTATTCCCCAAAAGTGTCAACAAATGATTTTGTCATACAGAATAGTTTACATTAGTTATATTGAGATTCAAAATGATTGCTTTATTCATCCAATGTAAGGGAAAATTTGTTTTGGTTCACCATTCACATATTGAAAAATATTAATCATTGCAATTATATATATGAACATCCTAGCTAATTATTATTTGTATTAAAAATTAACATCAAATCTTATTGGTATTTGCATTTTAAAACAAGGTGCTGGTTAAAGTGCTGGATGTTTTCCAAAAGCACTGAAATGAAAGGGTAGCTATTGTCACAGTCTTTCATTTTGCATTTTTATACATACATTCTTATATTTTGGTGTCTACTTTTGAACTGTGTTTAAAATTCAGTGCTGGGCTAGTAATTTGTTGTAATAATGATCATAGCAAGATATTAATCATTACAACCAGTCTTAGTGTGAATGGGAATTTACAATGTCCACCTTTTTACTTCAGGGTTTATATCGATATATCCATAATCCGTCCAGCTATATGGTTTATTACCTTGATTGATATGTATTTATTTGTTGTATCTTTTTATGCCTCCGCCAACGAAGTGGCCGGAGGCATTATGTTTTCGGGTTGTCCGTCCGTCCGTCCGTACGTACGTCCGTTTGTCCGTACGTACGTCAGTCTGTCCGTACGTACGTCCGTCCGTCCATCCGTCCGTCCCGTTTTCGTTCTCGCGATATCTCAAGAACTGGTTGACGGATCAATTTCAAACTTGGTATGAGTGTACATATTGGGGTGACAATGATCTGATTAGATTTTGGGGTTCATGAGGTCGAAGGTCAAGGTCACAGGACTAATTATATGTTCAAAAATGCCTCGTTCTTGCGATATCTCTAGAACCGGTTGACGGATCGATTTCAAACTTGGTATGAGTGTACATATTGAGGTGTCAATGATCTGATAAGATTTTGGGGTTCATGAGGTCGAAGGTCAAGGTCACAGGACTAAATATATGTTCAAAAATGCCTCGTTCTCGCGATATCTCTAGAACCGGTTGACAGATCAAATTCAAACTTGGTATGAGTGTATATATTGGGGAGACAATGATCCGATAAGATTTTGGGGTTCATGAAGTGAAAGGTCAAGGTCGCAGGACTCAATATATGTGCAAAAAAGCATCCTCGCGATATCTCAAGAACCGTTTGACGGATCAATTTCAAACTTGGAATGAGTTACATACACATCGGGTGGCAATGATTGGATTAGATTTGGGGGGTCATGAGGTCAAAGGTCAAGGTCACATGACTCGATATATTTGCAAAAATGGCTTGTAATGGCAAAATCTCAAGAACTGAATGTCAGATTTCAAGCTAACTTGGTACCTTAATTTTTCTTGGGAGCCAATGTAGCCATCAAAGTTTGGGGTCTATGGTCAAGGTTACAGAACTCAAAAATCGCGTCATAGCGGAGGCATAATTTTCTAATTTTCGACTGCGCGCAGTTGAAGATCCATCTAGTTGTATCATACTTCTTGCATATATATATATTACAGTGGAACCTTGTTATAACAATGAGCTTGGGTGCATTCAATAACCTTGCTATATCAGGGTTTTAAAAAAAGTTGAACTTAACTCTAAGTTGGACCCTCAAAATTATGGAAAGCTGTCAGTTTCTTTTGAACAATTGTTTAAAAAGTTCTTTTAATAAACATAAAATGTTGATTGGAATCATAATGATATTTTCTATTATCAAGGAGATTTCATGTTCTTGATCAATGATGTAAAATGTATGAAAGTCTAAAATACTTCCATTCTTGCTTTTGAACACATTTTATTCCAAGGCTACAAATGGCTTTCCATAATAGTTAGGTCCAACTTAGAGTTAAGTTCAGCTTAGAATCTTTGTGAAACAACCCCCTGGTGTCAGCAAAATTATCTTGTTATAAGCAGGTTTTGATGTCAGAGCTCTTTATAAGAAGGTTTCACTGTATTTGGTTTGTTATTATGTTAGCTGTATATTGATGCTTGCAAAATGAAATATATAAAGTACCGTAAATTGTATTACAGAGACTATATACAGCATTTGTTGATATTATGTAAGAAACTGTATTGTGATGTGTATAATATTGCCCACCCATGTAATAAATAGATGCATGCAAATAATTGTTTCTCTTCCTTTTCTTGTGTGATTGATGTAGTTATTACATAATTTTATCAATCTGTATGATTTTAACAGATGAAAAGTGACTGATACGAAATCTAAAACTTCAAATACAAGCTGACAATTATTGAGATAAATGAAAAGAACCATATAAACACTGCTTTTAATATGATGATGATGATGATGATGATGATGGTGGTGGTAATGATGATGATGATTTAAATTTATTAATTATAGCATTTTGCACAATGATAATCCATGCTATAGTTTACAATTTAAGTTGTGAAATGTTAATTATCCAAAACTGCAGCTAGCATCACAAATCTCACCGATTATTGATGTTTGTATTATGAATAATAGTTCATGGTATTTTGCTGGTGTGTAGTTCTCAAAGCTGTTTTCAGCTATTTATATTCAAATTATTTTAGGTCTTACATTGAAGGGGACAAGTCTTCATTTCTCTGAGCTTTACAAAATTTTCCCACAATTTTTTGGTCGGTTTCCTCTGTGTGTGAATTTACAATTGGTTATGCTTGAATTATGAATAATAATTCACAGTATTTGCAGGTGTATCACTCATTCATTTTGTAACTGTTCATGTTCAACTTATTTCTAATTTAAAATAATGGTGAGATAGCATACTTATACTTTAACTGCATTAAGCTTTACACATTTTCTCACAATTACTAATTATTATGCTTGAATTGGGAATAATAATACATCTTGGTAAAGGCAGGTGTACTGCCCCAGTTGTCAAAGGGGTAGTCAAACCTGCTCTTAAAATTAGGAGCATGCAGATGTTTTTTTTGTCATCTACTTTTTAATTTCAATTCGTTAAATTTGTTTATATTGACATGCAGGTGATGCAGCAATATCTTGCTAATATAGTACAGACAAACCTGTGTATAGTGACCTGGGGGGTGTTTCACAAAAGTTGTACGTTAAAATTAGGGAAATTATGGAATAAAATATATTCATAAACGAAAATGCAAGAATTTTAGACTTTTCATAAATGTACAAAAATACACATGAAAATGTAAAATATGAACGAGCCGAATCAACATCTAAAGCCTGTTAAAAAAGGATCTTTGTGAAACATCCCCCCCCCCCCCAGTTATAAAGGGAAACCAGAAAAGAATCCACTATAGACAGGTTGGCTACTATGCCAGGTGTGACTGTACATTTACGAGCCAGTCCCTAGCTATATAACTAAGCTCGCAGGTAGTTCTGTAATGAACACTATCATTGATAATGTAATTATTATTATTTGAATTGATTGTTTCTTTTAACCTAACATTAAAATCTCTTGAACATTTCAATCAACTTGTCATTCCATCCAAAATAATGAAATCTATATAATTTTGTAAATGACTATGGGGAATGGTACATATTGATTTATATTGAGAATTTTGAAACATTATCGTCTTTTCTTGTGTTGAATCTGGAATTGACTGTATATTACAGTTTCTGAAATAAACTGTTGAATTAATTGAACTTGATGTTTTACGTTGTTTTATCTTTAACTCTTGTATCATTAAACCAGGCCCGTAGCCAGGGGGGGTGCCTTAGGTGCGAACGCACCCCCCCCCCCCCCCCCCCAATTCAGAAGGGTCCACTTTTTAAAGGTCTCGACCATCTAAATCAAAAGTGTTAATTACTCCCCCCCCCCCCCCCCCCCCCCCCCCCTGAAAAATCCTGGCTACTGGCGTAGCAGTATCAAGCAGAGTAACATTAGAATGGGGCTATTGTTTGTTTGTTTGTGTTTATTAATGTTGATTGGAAGAAAAGAGAACAATTTTAGACGCCCAATAGTGAAAGTTTGAGCAAATTGGGATTTTCAATTTAAATGTTATGATTTCGATAAGTTTTGTTTGTCGCCCTCTCTTAATGGCAATTTGCCAAAATCTGTGATGCCATAGTTGGACAACCTTCCACTGACTTTGTACACATATTTCCATATTTTTTAATTTTTCGTAGATTTCACTAGGCCAGTTAAGGACGTTTTACCTTAAATTCACGCACATTTTCGTCTTCTCTAACATATCTGGGAATGAGAGTAAAAGGACAATGCTTTCTCATGAAAAGTGACATTTTGTGAAGTTTTGTTGTACAGTTCCAACGTGAGTTGTCCATCTGTGACATCACAGATTTGGCAAAGATTCGACTATAGTCGAATCTTAGAGGGCAGCAAACAAGATTTTTGATCAAAACTTTGAAAAATCATGATTACTGATAGGATTACCAGAATCTGTTTAAACTTTCCCTATTAGGTATCTAAAATTGTTCCCTTTTCACCCAACCTGCTTCCCCTTTAACCCTAAAAAGGCCGGGCTATTTGAGGTCTTCCTACGGCCGGGGGGTGGGGGGGGGGGGGGGGGGGGGCATTATGGCCCCCCCCCCCCCCCTAAGATCTCGGCCGCGGAGCGGCCGATTGCCGTGATAATTTGCACGCATGATGATAACTGAAGTGTATAGAATACAACGGTAATTTTTAATTTTTTTGAAAAATTCATTAATTTGCATATTTATGGTAATTTATGCAAATAAGTAATGAAATTAATATTTGTACCCATAAATCATAATATTCTTCATAATTAAACTCTGGTTTTCACTACATATATTCTTTAGAGCATTTGGAATAATAATACAACAAAAATTTTGGGAAGAGCCAGGTTCTTCCTTATGTTTTCTATTGTTTTGATAATTTCTTATGTATTTCTTTGTTTTTTTTAACTTATGTATTTTATTGTTTTTGTTGTTTATTTTATTTCTAACTATAATTTAACTATTTTGAACCCCAAAACCAACATATAAAATGTAAACAACACTAAATAACCAATGATATACCTCATTTTACGAAAATTGATATTTCCATATGTTTTGTACACAAATCACGAAATTGAGCGATTTTCGGGCTGACATGCATATACAAAAGGTCACGTGACTTTGTAACGGTAGGTCCGATTTTCGAATTTTTTGTTTTAAAATGTGCGCAAGACCCGAAAGAAAAAAATCACCAAGCAGCGGCGCGTCATCTTACAGCGATTTGGAGCAATAACAAAAATCGCGGAGGGGGGGGGGGGGCATTATGGCCCCCCCGGCCTTATTAGGGTTAAGCGTCTTTGGCATTATGCAATAACGTGAAAAGAAAGCGCGGGAAACTAAAGCGATACCAGTACTACCCCACGGGTTCCCACCTTCGCTTGCAATTGGTTGATATCGTCTCTAATTTCTGGGTATGTTACAATTAATTGTAAATCCAATAATTTGCGTGTTTCAACCAATCCGATTTTGCATTTAGAACACAGGATCTGACTTACAATCAATTGTATCTCTTTCTTCAACCGGGCCCAGATCTGTTAACAAAAGAAGCCTCTTCCCTTGATTTTGCACAGTTCTCCTGTAGGGCAATATATGTATATACTTCTGGGCCCCGTTGCAGAAAGAGATGCATTCGATTGTAAAGTTGCAATTAATTGTAAGTCCGATCATGTGACCAAATTAATGCGCACATCTGATTGGTTCAAATGCGCAAGTTTTCTGACTTGCAATTAATTGTAACTTTGCAATCGATTGCATCTCTTTCTGCAACGGTACCCTGATAGGATTACCCAAATTAGTATACACTCTCCCCACTCCCTGGGGAGCATTCCAGGCCAGCTAGTGCTACTTTAGAGGTGCACACAGGCATCATGAACATACCGTAAATACCGGCGTAATCGCCGCATACTTTTTCCTCGAAAAAACCCTGCAAAGTCGGGGTGCGGCGTGTACGCGGAGACAGTCAAAATGTCACTCTTGACCGGCCTCAAAACAACACATTTCAGCAGGTGTGGGACTATTGGTTGTATTGCACTGTATTGTATTGCGTGATAACACATTATATAGCCAAATTGTCTACGTTTACCCTGGCCTAGAATGGTTTCTCACCTTTTTTTGCTGATATTTGCGAAATCTGATACGTTTTTAACTTCAAAGTTACAAACAAATGCACACTGCCAGCGCCGCGCTCGCCTAGCTGTCATCGATCTAGCTACGTGCGTTCTGAATGCATTGCATTTGCACGTACGTACATCACAGTACCTGGTTCTCTGTAGTACCGATTTCATGCTAAAATTTGGCACATTTTCCCAGCCGATTTTCTTGTTTCCCGCCGTTATTCCCGCTTTTTTTGTCGCCAGTTTTCCTAGCGCACTCTTCTCCCACATTTTTTTTTTCAATTTCAATGCCCAAAGTCGGGGTGCGGTGTTTACGCGGGTGCGGCGATTACGCCGGTATTTACGGTACCGCAATTAATCCACTGCCCGAGGAGCATTCAAACCATTGCCACTAAACAGATGCATACAATCATGGTGTAATTCAACAACATTCACTTTACCATTCCCTTACCATTACTCTTGGGAAAGGGATTTCTAATCTTGATTACGCTGCATCAGCTTTGTTGATCCCTAATTGTGCATACTCATACGTTGGTGTCCGTTGGGTTTGTGTCAGGTTTATAGAGTACAGAAGCCATGACGTCATAAACGTCTGTTTTTAGAATTTTCAAATTTGAACTTCCTTTTCCGAAAGAGTATAAAATATGATGTCCAAATACCGAAAATCAATTGAATATATGTTAAGTATTGGCTGAGATATGCACATCCAAATGAATTATTTATCAATAGGCAATCAGTATTATAGTGCACTACTGCACTGGTTCATAGCTTTATGAAACAGAGCACCATAACACTGATTGCCCATTGAAGTAATATTCATTCGGATGGACATATCTCAGCCAATACGTAACATATTCAATTGATTTTCGGTATTTGGACATTATTATTGATGCTCTTACGGAAAATGGAGTTCAAATTTTAAAAATCGAAAAAGGGGTTTTTATGACGTCATGGCTTCTGTACTCAAGAAGCCAAGGTGTCGGGTTTGATTTCCGCTGAGAATCCCAATTTTCTTTGCTCATTCTTATTTAGATTCAAATGTCTTACTAGATGAAGTTGTTTCACGGTACAGTTTGGCTGACTCCGAGCATAATTATAATCTCATTACATACCATGTGTACCTAAAAAAGGAAACCCGAGTTTAACGTTTACTTTTCTCAGTGATAAATAGATCTGTTATAACAGTTCTCATATCACTGCAAAATAATGTTATTTTCTTTCATATACATCCATAAACATTATCAATAGATCACACATTACTGATTATAGACAATCTGAAGTGGTACTGTCCAAAACCAAATTGTTCAATATATAATTGAGGAATCAAACGTAAAACTCGCGGGGTTTCCTTTTTGACACGATATTTAAGTCCTAAATTGAAATTAAAACACAATATGAAAATACATGTACTCCATTGTGTTACTGTTAGAGGGTTATTTATTCTATATCACCAAACTCCGTAGCAAAATGGATTAATAATCATAAATCATAAATATATATAATAATAATAATAATATCAATTACTGCATTGTATCTCAATATCAATCTCTTATAGCACTCTGAATGGTTAATATCAGTATCAAAATTATGTACACTTTAGACGGTATAAATATTCTGCATATATACACAGTGGTTAAACAAAGATTATATAATTAGTATGTACAAATAGGCTCATATCAAACACACGTATACAAAATGCGTTTTTATAAATATTGATGTCAAGCTACCATATGTACTGTGGTTGGTATAAAGACATTATATTTAGTATGCCTAGCTTATATTTAAATCATTTTTCATCGAATAGGGGAATAAATTGTTGATTGAACTAAATAAAAATATTACCAAGCACAGCCATTTACATACTTGCCAACATTTGAATTTTGGAAAGAGGGACAAAATTGGCCGAGGGTCCAAAGTCGCAGCATAATTGCACAAGTGTGCGGGAAGTGCACATTGCAAGCACAAAGTCCATTGCGACAGGGGTCCAGGCCTTGACGTTTTTGAGTATTAAATGCATTCTCGACCCATTTTTCATAATTCTTCCAAAATTACTAGGTAAGATTTGGTCAGATTTACGTTTAAATGTTGTCTCTATACATTTAATTAAGTAAAGTAAAGTAAAAAAAAATAAATAAAAAATAAAATTAAAAAAAATTTTACACTTCTAAAACATTAAAAAAACGGGACAATTCCGATAAAAACGAAAAATAAAATTTAAAAAAATTTTACACTTCTAAAACATTCCAAAAACGGGACAATTCCGATAAAAAACGGGACGATAAAAACGGGACAGTTGGCAAGTATGCATTTACCGTAACACTTATATTATAGGGATAGTAAATAGAGTGGAAGTATCAAGATGCACACGTTAAAATGTAAATTTACTGTATAACATTTAAATATATCAATTACTTGGTATCACATACGATCGTATTTTCTCTAACTTTATTGACACGTTAAGTGCATACTTCTAACCAAAACGTTGATAATCAAAACCCCAAAATATATAACTCAATGCCCATGTACCATGTATTTGTATGTTCTAATCAGAAGATCATTGAGAAAGATGGGAACTTTGTTTGTATATAATGAGCCAAATAATGATAGAGATGGCATATACTTACTGCGGCGGGGTATGAAGAGGTTAACTGCACAGTAGTAATAGTTTGGTATTCTGTATTTTCATTTGATTTTGGCACTGTTTGGGGGCATATTATAATCATGTCACATGGGCCCTGTTGCAGAAAAAGAGATTGCAAAGTTACAATTAATTGCAAGTTAGAAAATGCGCCATTTATTTAGGGCGGTGGCGGGAATACTCTATTAATTTTTCGATTAAAAAAAAATAAATTGTCGAATGATTGCGGGTTTAATTGGGAGGCATTTGCCCCTGTATAGCAACACCACTGTGCGAATCAGTGGCGTAGCGTGGTCGGACTGATTGGGGGGGGGGGGGGGTGGGGGGCACGGAAAATTATTGGGGGGGGGGGGGCACACCTTATGTATTTCTTTGTTTTTTTCCAATAATGTCCCCTTATGTTTTCTATTGTTTTTTCCAAATTATTGGGGGGGGGGGGGCACGTGCCCCCCCCCCCCCCCCCCGTCGCTACGCACGCCACTGGTGCGAATACATTCTTACACAAAAAGAAGGATATAAAGGAAGACTGAATAGCAGACGAAAAATCACTAGCAATTAGACAAAGAATTTAACATGCAACCTCTATGCCCATATATTATATTACACATTTTCTAAGGTTAAACTTAACATTCTACAAATAATCGAAAGCGGATATATGTATAAACACATCTGTTACGCTAATGCAAAAACGGAGAGGAATATTTCACATTATAAATGCAATAACCTTGAATATTATAATATAATCATGATGCACGATACACTTCAAAATATGAATATTGATAGTATTATAAAGTATAAACCGATGTCATGGTGTTCTTATTGCTTAAAGGAAAGCCAAACTTTAGAATTTTCGCTTACTGTTACTGCCCTGTTGCAGAAAGAAATACAATCGATTGTAAGATACAATGGATTGTATAGTCAGGGAATTTGCGTGTTTCAACCAGTCAGATTAGCGCATTTAGAACACGTGATCTAACTTACAATTCAATCGATTATGTCTCTTTACTTTCTGCAAGAGGGCCTATGTCATATATTTCCTATTGGGTAACACTGATAATGAAAAAAAAATGTTTTTGGACCATTTTCATATGTTTTGACTGACCACTGGAGGCGGTTTATGTTTCCCAACTGTATCATAATAATGTAACGTTATTTGCACGAACAAAAGCGGGTCATGTTACATACTAACATAGCAGCAGACTCAACGATAGCGGTTACATAACCCACTTTTTGTTCGTGCACGCTCAGATGACGTTTCATACGGTACAGTTGGATAACATGGCAGCCCCCAGTGGACATGAAAACATAATTATGATAGTGGTCTCAAAAACACGAATCATTTACGATGTGGATGTACTATGTTTATTGTTTGGTTCATGACTGAACACATTCCCCCATTCGTCTCTTTCATATTATTATTGGACGAGTTTTAATGTGGATTGTGGAGCCAATAATAGCCTTGTGTTTTCAAGAAATCATATGCAATTGCATCCTTATAATTTACAATAATCTATATTGAAATATAAATACAACAATTATAGTTATAGATGGAAATACACACTATTTTCCCCCTAACTGCAACGCAATGCTATAACAATATTGCAAGCGGGGAAAGAAGATATATTCGTCTTTTCTAAAGAAATACAAGCATTAGGCATTTCAGAACCTATCCGTAAAGTTACGGAAAGAAAGCACACCCTTTTTATGATGAGTACAGATACATTTTCATGATTTCTACCATTCAATAGGCAGATAGGACGACTTAGACGTTTGATTTTTTGTTTCTAGTTTCACTGTCCATGCACATCCACAACTCTGAAATGATTGTCCTTAAAGGGATCTAGTTAACATCTAGCTAACCCTAGTTAACTAGTTGACATGTGCAAAAAGTGATGAGTGGTTGATACAACGCATATTGTTGTTATCTGATATGTCCACTGTGTGTTGTGTAAAAATGTTAAGTTATATGGACGTAATATGGCCGAGTAATGAGCAAACATGCAAAGTGGTATTCACTAGCTCATTGCACTGACGATCCAGTGGATAATTTAACATCTGAACACTTCAATCGTAAATATCTTTTTTAGCGAAAGGGAAATTTGAAAAAACCGAAACAGGTCCTGTCCCATGCTTGTATTGTTAATACGAATACAACATGGTATCACTATAAGGGAACTGTTCGAATTCCAATTGGATTTTAAAGATTTGGACATAGGGTTAGGGTTAGTTCCCTATACACAGCCTTTACACAGCGGTTCGCCATTTTGAACTCAGGCAACCTATTTTGTGCGAACTGCATAACACTGAGCAGTTCTACAATGGCAGTATCTGTTGGAGTCATACTTCTGAGCCAGTGTATATAGTACGCACCGTATGCAACGCTTTCCCAACAGCACCTACAGGGATTTACACATTGAACTAGGTACCG
The DNA here is from genome assembly GCA_037951105.1 of Echinarachnius parma. Lineage (NCBI taxonomy): Eukaryota > Metazoa > Echinodermata > Echinoidea > Clypeasteroida > Echinarachniidae > Echinarachnius > Echinarachnius parma. The sequence continues at coordinate 21,579 of JBAMJV010004869.1, read as the reverse complement.
GCCTTTACAGTGCTATTCTGTCAGGGGAAAAAACACACCATCTACCTCGATTGACGGGTACCTAATCCGAGTCCTATTGGCGGGTACCTACTCCCAGTCCCATTGGCAGGTACCTACTCCGAGTCCCATTGGTGGGTACCTACTCCGAGTCCTATTGGCGGGTACCTACTCCGAGTCCCATTGGCGGGTACCTACTACGAGTCCCATTGGCGGGTACCTACTCCGAGTCCCATTGGCGGGTACCTACTCCGAGTCCCGCCTGTGTCCACTGACAGCCTGGTCCCAACTAGTGGTGGAGAGGGCCAACGAAACATCTCTTATCTTTCCCCCTAGGACAGTTAAGTTTTTCACCGCACCTGCGTTTTAAACTCACTTTACTGAGTTTACTTAGCGGCCTTCTCACATCCAATGATAGCAACGTGGACCTTGCCCATGCAGTGCTACATTGTATTTTCGTGATTTGGTACAGTTCTGTGAAATGATGGCTAACATGTTGGGAGTTTTGTGATGACATTCTCGTTACGATATTCTGTGGTTTTTGCACAGGGCAACAAAATTGCTTTCCAATTCCAACTACAGAATGTAAGCTCATGTACGAGATCATTCTTGAACAGTTCAGTCTTCCTGCATAGGCCTTAAGATCCTTCCAATCTTTCCCTGACGGATAATCTTCTCGGGACGGTTACCATGGTTAACTTGTCTTCAGTATGGCCGAATTATCAACGAAATGCAATACTTAAGTGATCACACGGGGATCACACAAGCAAGCTCGTACTCCAACTTCTTAGAGAACACTGGTCAGTCGTGGCCGTCTAGGAGACACTCAAGCCGCCGCTTCCTTCGCCAACATCATACTGCAAACAAATATTGCTTCTATGGCAGCCAGCCTTGGTCAGTTGTCCAATTGTTTTTTGTTTTTTTTGTCAGCTGCTTCGTTTTCATATTAATTATCTCTTGTCCAGTCCATTTTGTGCTTATCTGTGGATGGAATTTGTGTGCCTCCCACAGCCGCCAAGAAGAACTAAGGACCAAATTTTCAAACAAAATGCGACACAGCTACTTAATGCGACGCAGTCTAAACGTACGTCGTGCTTGTCTTGCATATTATTTTGTTTGTCTTTCGAAGGTGAGGTCATAAACATGTAAACTATAAGAGAAAGAAACTGGAACACTCAGGATCGGTGGTTGGGAATAATAATAATGCATCTTTTTTTTTTTACGAAAGGTAAAAAAAGAAATGAGATTGTTTCGTCACGAAGCGACAAAGAAGTGTCTAAAGATTTGGCAGGCGAGGAGAAGTAACGGTAGCGCCGACATAGAGTTCGCACCCGCGCACTTCCCATCCGCACAACACGTGACACAGAAACCGGTGTCGTATTGGTTAGAGTTTTGACACCGCGCATCCGGCGCGTTCACGGCCTCACTGTACGGCACATGGCTTGTCGTTGACGATTCCCCGCACACGGCTACCACGTTCACCACCGTACTCTCTTCTGCAAAGAAAATAAAAAAAGAGGGGGGGGGGGGGGGGGAAACAGAAATATTAATTTGTAATAACTATGTACGACTACTTTTTCAAGGCAATAACTATTCGACAAACAATGGAAAACGCCCCATCTGAAACTCCTTAACAACCGAAATATAATTATGAAAGATATAGGGTCACATGCCGAAATACGGACACACATATATATATATATGCTTTTTGTTTACCATGGTTCGAACCAGCTGGACCAGTCCTTTAATTATCTGTTGAAGGTACATAATACTTATGAAACAATAAATAATCAAACAAAAAGTTAAAGCGCTTTTATTGTGTGTCATGTTGAACACTTTTTTGTCTATTTTAATTTTCGGCTTTAATTTTGATGTATATAAAACCACTTAAACGATTTCTTTTATTTGTACCGCGGCATCATGTGAATATATAACTATATCTATACATCATATCAATTTAACTCTATCAATTCCACTATGCATTAATCTAAACATAGTATTTCATATAAATTAATTAATTAAAAAGAATGTGCCCTTTAATAAAATCTACATACCAGTCCATGACATGGAGGTCGAGCATGAGGAGGGGGCGTCGCTCTCCGGGCTGCACACGTTGCCTGCTAGCCGCCTGACTAGGGGCTCTGGGATGGGCGGGTACGGAGGGGGGCGTAACAGCACCCCCTTACCCCCGTTGTTACAGAAGTCTCGATCATCGCAGCACATGGTGCATTTTAACACGTCCCCGTTTTGCTGGCAAAATGGCGTCTTGTCTTTAGCGGTCCTCTTCGGGCACTCTGAGGTATAGCCGCACATTCGCGACATTGTCATATTCATGTATAAGTCACCTGTGAATAACAGAAAAGAAAAGAAAAGAAAAGAAAAGAAAAGAAAAGAAGAGAAAGTTGTAAACATTAAATAGTCGGTAACTTTACACACCTCGAATGTCATAATTATGTGCATATATATATTTGTATTTGTGTCATGAACAATAATTTCGGGTATATACTCTTGGCGTTTAAAGTCACTTATGGGCCAGAATGACTTGTATGGAATTATAATTCCCCTTTAAAAAGACAGAACGTTATATCAAACATAAAATGATTAATACAAGTGTAGATGGTAAAGGCATACAATTTGCATAGCTCAAGTTACTGAAGGTACATTTGTGCTTAATATTTTGATCATTAAATAAAACAAATCACTCGTCGTATCATACACATTTAATTGACAAATTCCACCATTTATTAAATTAAGAGCTTGGAAAAGCTTGGAAATGCAAGTTAGGACTTTCCAAGCTTTTGAATTACATGTTATTGAAAATCATTAGAGTAGAGTTACGAAAGTAAAAACCCATATCTGCCCAAATTTTCCCGAGAAAATCGGTCAAAACTACCCTTATGTTTTAATTGTTCTTGTTACATTATTGGGTATTCTGTGTGTGTTTGTGGGTGGGAGGGGGGGGGGGGGTACGTGCCCCTCCCTTTTCCTCTATAGCATGGCATGCTCTTACCTTTCCATAACGTCTGAAGTACACATGTGTCGTACCGCGAGTCGCAGACACGTTGTTGTGGGGTGTGACATGAGGCTTCTGAGTCGCATTCATAACAGCTTAGCGCACCTGTAGGAACAGCAAGAAGAAAGTAGTATTTTTGTTAGATTCAGTCAAAAAAACACACTGATTACTATAAACAGGACAAAAGCTATGTTTTCGTTAGGTTCGAAACTAATTCAAATCTGATATGACCTGCAATTCGTAACAGCTTAGAGCACCTGTATGAAACACAAGAAGAAAATTGTGTTTTTGTTCGATTAAATACTGATAACAGAGAGCAAAATAATGTTTTGATTCTGCATTCAATAATTTAAAAATGAATTACATCCGTAACAGCTGTTGTAGAAGCCACATTTGTAACAGCTTAGAGCACCTGTAGGAAAATCAAGAAGAAAGTAGTATTTTTTGTTAGATTCAAGGCTAATTAAACTCTGAAAACTATAAACTGATAAGCAAATGACAACTTGATTTGATGTATAAAGCTGCATTCAATAAAGACAAATTACATCCATAACAGGTGTAGCAGCCACGTTCGTTACAACTTTAGCACCTAAAGTAAAAGAAAACAAACAGAAAAAGAAAGTTGTATTTTTGTTACATTCAGTTTGATTCCTTCATATTTCAGTTTAATTTTTTCATATTTCACATTATTTTACAGAACTTGTCTTTGATTGATTATGTAATTTACATTATTTTATCATAGTTTAAATGTGTACTTTATATTGCATTTTCTCATGTACATATTGGTTTGTTTGTTTATTTCATTGTCAAGAAATATATTTTGTAATTGTGAGATATGGGAATAAATTCAAATCCAATCAAACATCAAACCAAAAGCAGACATAAAAGCGACGCTCTCATAGTCATAAAACATAGTTGCTCCTCCTATCTTTCAATGATCATGATTTATTATCGTGATTATTATACGTTCTGAATAGAACGATGGGCCACCCAAAAGTAGATACAGTGGCGTAGCGTGGTCTGACTGATTTTGGGGTGGTGGGGGGGGGGGGGGGGGGGGCAGGCGCGAAAGATTTGGGGGCACACCTTTATATGTATTTCCTTATTTTACACATATTTTTCCCTTATGTTTTGTTTTATTGTTTTTGGCAAATAATGGGGAGGCACATGCCCCCCTCTCCCGTACCCCTTCCCCCATATATACCCACTGCACGAGTAGATACAGCGTATGACTGATTTCCCTGAAATCGGCACTGCATTACGTCACTACTCAATCAACAGACGATATCAATGTTTGGGCGAAATTAAGAGGGATGCGCAGTTTAAAGACGGTGCATTTCATCATCCTGTTCTCGATAGGTAAGGACGAATCTATCTCTTATCAACATTATTATGATTATAATAATAATTTTGTTTATAGAAACAAGACTCATGCTTTGCATTACGTCAGTGTTCTATAAAGAGACTAACTCCCTCCATCGACGTTTGGGCCAAATTAAAAGGGAACTGTGTGGTTTAAAGTGAATTGGTGCCCTCTCACTATTTTGCGCTGTACATGTACATAAATAATTCGGAATTATGTGCAGTAATCATATTATTGTTGTAACTATGATTTATTTTCAAGAAACACTCTGTTTACTACGTCATTGCTCTATCAAGAAACAAAACTCCATGTCAAGGATTTAGGGAAATCATGTACATGTATAATGCGGTTTAAATTGAGTTTTTTCTTCCATTTACGTTGATGTAGGAGGGAGGATAGTCCCTTAACAACACGGGAAATAAGATAATCTATTTATATCGACAATCCATTTGAGAGAAAATGGTACAACATATATAGTATCATCCTTTTTGGTTATTTGTTTTAACCAACTGCAAGGTTTGTATTTAACATTTACATAAATTTTACATCCTACAAAATCTAGGTTAAAATATGTTTTTACCGTGTATATTAAATCATTATCAGGTATGTGAGAACTGATAAAGTTATAAGTAAGTTTCGTGGATTATGACAAAATTACCTGATTCCTTTAAAATCCCGATATAAGAAAATAATACAAACTTCTTTTTTAAAATTTGTTATAGCTACCAATGATCGGATGCGTTCTGACAGGTCTCCCGCCTCAAAGCGCGTCGACAATTACCAATCAATCAACACTTGATGTGGCGGCAAAATTATTAATAAACGCACCCTGTATAACGATAATTACTGAAGGCTTGGAGGTGGTTATGCCGACAAATGATTCAATTTAAATCAATTTATTCGGCTGGCTGCATCGCAATCTGCGCAAATTTTTATAGTTAATTTTGATGACAGTCTAGTTTGTCGTGTGTGTGTGTGTGTGTTGTGTCTGCGTAAGTATTTATGCATACGTGTTGAGAAGATTTATGCAGACACATTTATACGATTACATTATGTCATAAACTCATAATAGTATAATATGTTGATAGTGCCTTGGTTTCAGTATAGCAGCGGTAACAGCGATGTTAAAATACACAAATCACAAAAAACAACAAGAAGAACTACTTATCATAATACAAACATATCGTACTACAGATTTCTGACTATCATTTAATACTAAACACGCGTGACGGTAGAAAAAAGAAGAAAAAAGAAACACGTCTTCCAGACTTTGACAGCTACTTAATGTATATAGTAATGTTACATTCATCTCCCGTGCTGTAATGCAGGGTTTACAGGTTTGCTTACACCCGTATTATAACGTAAAACATCGTCATGCGTCCCCTAGCATCCCCGTGATACACTGTTGATCGCAATTTTTAACTAGGCATGTTTTTGGTCACGGCATAACATGTATTAGCCCCGTGCACAGGGCGTTCGCAAGATGGTACCGCGCGTCTGATATATACACATCAGAACCACCTTTAAAACTATATTATGGGTACTTAATACTTGGGTATTGCTGTGAAGTGGGGATACCAGGCTTCGTTTCACGTATCATCTAGTTCTCCCTTGTCTATACATTTCCAGGTAGTCTAGCTCTTGTGAAACACGTATCATTACAGACTGTGTACATAGACGGTTAAACAGGGCGTAAACCCATCATCTCGCTTTTTCACATTCCCCCCCCCCTCTCTACTGTTTATCTCATTCTATTTCCCTTCTCTCATCCTCCCCCTCTCTCTTTCCTCGACCCCCTCCATATCCTTCCTCTCTCCTTTCCCTCTTTATTTAATGTTTGTCTCATACTTGACCCCCTCCGCCTCCGCCCTCTTCTAGCCCCCCCCCCCCCCCCCCCCCCACTCTCTATTTTCCCCTCTCTGTCACTCCCTGCTCTATTCCTCATTCAACACGTGTCTAGACCTGCGAATAAACACACTTTTTGGACACTACAACCCATTTTATTTGACTCTTTCTCATCTTCCCCTATTTTGTACGAATCTATACTTTTCTGTACCCCCACCCTCTCTCTACATGTGAAGTACGTATCATTGCAGTTTGTGTAAATAGTCAGTAAAACGCTCTAGCATTGCCTATTATACTCCATTCGCCGTCTCATTTCATGTATGTTCCTTCCTCTCTTATTTTCTTCTTCTTCTTCTTCTTCAAACTTGTCTAGCCCCTGTGAAGTACGTATCATTTCTTCTTCTGTATACAAACCCAAAGCCCTCAGGTCTTAAAACACATCTCCTACCCAATTTCTCGCCTTACTAGCTCTCTTCAAGTTATACTCCGACCAATCGCAGTTAAATGAACTTCAAATCATATATGTGTTTTTAATGTTTTATGCCCTGAACTGGAAGAGATATCTTATGCTTTGCTTTACTATTGTATATATGTTTTTGTTAATATTTGTTTTATGATCATACAAACATTAACAGCAATCACTTGCAGCTCGACATTGGTTATTCAAGCCTCGGTTTAGCGCAGCCGAGTCGGCATCTGATGGCTATATAAAGCATATCGCTCGGAGACTGTCAAGAGGGCAACACTTGAGCTGTACCGGATACTACTCGAGCGATTCTAGTATCGTTGCACGCCGGAAGGAACGGCGATGCAAGAGGTGTTCTGAACCAGTGGGCGAATTTAACGCGTTTTTAATGTCAGTGTATACTTTACACACGTTAAGTAAACCCAGACTACTTCAACATCTACCGTAGACGAACAATGTCAACTGTGCACAGACAATTAGGGCACTTGTGAACATTAACCCTTACGTTGTGACGAGTACTCTCTAGTTCTACCATGTCTACAGACAATTTGTTAACTATGCGTGTTGAAGTATACTCTTTCGGTATTGACAGAGTTGAACGATAATTATGATTTCGTAACTTTTAATATATGATGGCGGTAGAGTGCATAGCAGAAAACGCCGTCATAATGTATGTTTGTGTGCGTGTGTGTGTGTGTGCGTGTGTGTGTGTGTGTGTGTGTGTGTGTGTGTGTGTGTGTGCGTGTGTGTGTGTGTGTGTGTGCGTGTGTGCGTGTGTGCGATGTGTGTGTGTGTGCGCGTTTGTACCAGTGTAAACTTGAAAGTGTATGAGTGTCCGTGCGTGCGTGCGTGCGCGCGCGTATGTATGCGTATATATATATACATGGGCATGTGTGTTTGTGTATATATTTTGGTGTGTGGATGTGTATGTGTATGTGTATATGTGTGTATGTATAACATAATAAGGGTCTATCCGTATGTATTTGAGCGGCTGTGCATTCGTGTGAGTGTGGTGTGTTAGACAACTTCAATTCTGATGAGGTGCTTGATCGAATTCGAGCTCTCGTTTTCACAGATAAGTGTTTCTATATTAATCACAATTTTGTTTAGATAGTTAGATTTTTAAAGCATCGTTTCTTTTTATAGCGTAGTTAGTCATGTTAGTTTTAGGACCTGGATTGAATAATAATTCAGTAATGGACAATGCATATTGTATAAAACAACTAAAGCTAAACATGCACTATTCAAAGACAATATTTTGTGTGAGCCATACGGGATTATATTTAGACAAATACACTTCGGCATATAGTTGACCTGCTGAATTATTGAATTTTGTTTATAGATTACTCGATATTAACTATTCACATTTTCTCTCAAATCGTTTCGCAGGTGTTATATTTGAGTCGAATTGATGTATTGGGAACTCATTCAAAGTATATACCAGTAATCAGATTTAGATTTGGCTCGGATTCGTAAATAAGACGCACGGTGCCATTTTGCGAACGCCTTGCTTGCTCACTATGCGAATACTCACTGGCTTTATGTTATGCAGTGCGCACAAACTATAGCCCTTTTCAAAATGGCGACTTCAGAGTAGCAGCATCCCCATCACGCATGATAATCGTTAATGTTTGTGTATGTCACACTCTTTGTAAGAACATATTATTTGTGTATATTGCATTATAATAATTATGTTGTCTCCAATAAGAATGGAGTTTATAAGGGTCAAGAATTAACACAGGGCGTAATTGCCCCCACCTCCCATGGTCAAAATAATGCTCTCTCATCCCACCCACGCCCCCACAAAGCTTCGGCGCTATATACAATGAACAATTTTTTGATTTTTAAGGGGGGTTTTATAACTTACAAGAAAAGTTGCTCCATGGTTCTGTAAACTGCAGCTCATATCTATTATGCCATCAGACAAAGTTCAACAAACTTTGATGCCATTTTCCAATGCGGCAATAGACGTACTTTTATAGCTACCATCGATATACAACGTATATATAGTGGATGAACTATACCCATGGTAATGCTTTGTGTTTACTGTCTCTGCAGCCAACCTGTGGCCATCTTACAATCGAAAATGCATAGTTGCAAAGCTAATGTGGAAATACTAGCACACGAACTTCACCCGGACAAATTATATACTTACATTCAATTTGAATAGTTTTGCAGATTTTGTTTTCCATATGGGCAATTCCACGAAAAATGTTACCCAAGGATAGAAAAATGAAACTCATGGGACAGCCTTGTTAACTACTGGATAGTAATAAGGAAGGAACATATTTTGATGACTAAAGGATAAAAGTTTGAAAGTCAATGCAGAATATTTTTTTTTTGGCCATTGAAGTTAAACAAAAATTATATGTATTACCCCCCAAAATGATGAAATTTGCATCAGTTGTTTGTGAAATAAAATTTTAAAATATGGATCCCTTCAGAACAATAATTCTACTTCTAATGTCTTGTTTATGCTTTGTTTTAACATCATAGAAAAGGAAATTGTGTAAAAATCTTTACTTTTTGAAAACTGTTGTTGGATAAAATCTTGATTCTTACAACATTGATGTGTAATGTCCGTGACGTTTTAGATATAAAAGTTTTTGTAGAAGCAGAAGTCCTAATTCAATTTAATCCAAAATTCATTTGCAAAGCTAGAATGTGATATCATAAAGTATATCAAGAGCATTTACTAAAATATTTGATGGTTTGTCCAGAATGGCGTCACGGACATTACGTCACAGCTGCGTCACGGACATTACATACACAGTGAAAAGTATAAAAAAGCAGAGCTATACATTTTCAGGCATTATTTTCTTATGTAAATGTCTTATTTTAGCCAAGAAATAAGATAATCCCAAGTAACAGGGGGACTACTACGGCCTTCCTGGTACAAGTTTTAATAAATTGTATCGTTAATTAGATAGTGAACTTTGAGTCAGTACTCTGAACTATTTATAAAACTAAATTCCTTGCTCAATTTGAACATGCATGTCTCAATAATCAATAAAGACTTGACTATAACTTACTGGGAGGAGAAAGAGATGGTTAAATCTCATATAGTATGACCAAATTGCAAAAATTATACTCTTAGTCCCTGATTTTCCATGTGTTATGCCCATGATGTACACAACTTTTTTATATTTTACAATTTTTGTGCACAAAACAGCATTGTACCTCATCAAAAATGTATAATATTGTTTTAAATAGTTGAACATTTGGTTTACTGCACATTCTGTTGAAAAATTTCAAATTTTAAAATAATTTTGGAAAAAATTATTGCTATTTTTAAAATAATTTTTTGCTAATTGAAAAAAAAAATGTAATATGATTTTTTTTCTCAAAACCATTTGATCACATATCAAATGTACAATTAAAAAAGTTTCATGCACAATGGAGCATTTTTTGCGGGTTATTTCTGAGTATAGAGAAAGTGGACAAAAGTGTAATGTCCGTGACGCTGAAAATGTAATGTCCGTGACGCAACGTTTTGTTGTCTAGATCACATATGCCTGGCCCGTTTCTCAAAATACAACTTGGATTAAATTCATCATTGCCTTGTCTATAATTAAATACCTAAGTCACCTTTGTGAGGTCTCAGAACTCACAGACTTTTGCAAAGATGTATATGGATGCAAAAAGTCATGTCCAAAAAATGTAATGTCCGTGACGGCGCACATTTTGCAGAATTACTCAGTAACGAATTGGATAAATGTTCTGAAACTTTTTGTGCATACTTAACCAGGCTATTGCTTTGTAATCAAAATAAAAGTTAGACATTAGTTAGAGGTATGAATTAGTAGTGGCATTGGAAAGTCATGAAAATTATCTGATTTGTAATGTCCGTGACGCTGGAGTTGCCCATATATTTTTGGTAACTACACTTGTCTTTTTCCTGACAAACGCTGGTCCGAAATTAACCTTCACATGCCCATGGCAATCGGAGAAGCGCTTAAGTAGCACCTTGTATTGTTAAAGGTGATGCCAATTTGACGACCAGCAGGTGAAATGTGATTGGGACGCCATTAATCACCTCTTAATCCCCAATTGGCCGATACGCACCTAACTACGTCAAAGGTATGCAGATTTTGCTTGTTCCATTTGGGCAACTATTAGACCCTTTCCAACGAACACTGGCCCGACATTATCTTGGTACTTGCCCAGAGTAGCACCTTGCATTAAAGCGGTGCCAATTCAAGGAGCAGCAGGTGAAGTGTGATTAGGACGCTATTCATCACCTTTAAGCATCAATAATTGGTCGATACGCACCTAATTACGTCAAAGTTATGTTGATTTTGCTTGTTCCATTTGGGCAACTATTAGACCCTTTCCCACGAACACTGGCCCGACATTATCTTGGTACTTGCCCAGAGTAGCACCTTGCATTGTTAAAAGCGGTGCCAATTTAAGGAGCAGCAGGTAAATTGTGATTAGGACGCTATTCACCTTTAAGCATCCCTAATTGGCCGATACGCACCTAATTACGTCAAAAATGGCGGGAATGTGACAGGCACTTCTTGGTAGGCAGAACGCATCCCTGGTAAGCTGACTCATCATTTGGCGATCATCGACGTAAGCATACTCCACTCAAGCCACTGGCGTATGCAGATTGAGGTGGGGCCTTGGGAGCTCAGCCCCCCTTCACCAAAAATAGTGGTAGTTTCGGTGCGCTTTTCTATATAGGTGGCGACTTATCAATGTTAACGCCCGAAAACCATTTCGTTCAATACTATCAACTCCAAAAGGCCCTACCTCCGGGGGAGTGTGTTTCCACACTTACACTCTCATCCACTGTTCTATCGCTGGGCTCGCCCCGCCCCCCCCCCCCCCCCCCCTAAAAAGGAGAGAGGGTTACCCCACAGACCAAGAGAGGGGGGGGGGGACAATTGTGTCAGAGTTTCACATGAAGGGGGAAGGGGTAACACACGTAATTGCTGACAATAAGGGTGAACCAAGTCCTAATATAGAACGTACATCTCACTTTACACAAATGGAGTTAGAACTATATACCATAATGTTGTTGTTAAAAAGCAATAGAAGAATATAATTAAACATAACGAATTGAATGTGAGGTTCAAACGAGGGCTAGCTCATTTTGTTTATGTGTACGTCTTTTTTTTCTCGGGAGTATAATATACGTACGTGTCCCTTTAAATGATTAGATTGTATAAGGGTCCGTGGGTGGGCAGGTTAGACGTCATATCGCCATAGTGGGAGCCGATATATTATCTAGATGGATGCCGCAATAAGTCTCAACCAATAATGAGAAATGAGAAAGGGGGAAGGCGACATGACAACAAATCAAACCAAGACAAATGTCAAACGAAAACAAAATTCAAACGAAAACAAAAGTCGAACGAAAACCGATAAAGTGGCGGGAGAGGGTTTCTCATCATATCCAATTCAATTTCATCGCCCTAGCTTGTCTGTTACCACTATCATCAAGGCAACGACGCAATTCACCGCTTCACCCTTACTCCTTCGACGAATGATTTATTTACACACTCTCATTCTCTTTCCCCCTTTCTTCATGGTGATCATTTCTTTTGCTCTATCATTTCGTTCTTTCTATTCGATTCTTCGAAGTCACTTAGTTTGTTCTTATTTATTCTCTCTCCCAATATCCCTCTCTTTTTTTGTTTACATGGCTACCTATCTATCTATCTATCTATCTATCTATCTATCTATCTATCTATCTATCTATCTATCTATCTATCTATCTATCTATATATCTATCTATCTATCTATCTATCTATCTATCTTTCTATCTATCTATCTATCTATCTATCTATCTATCTATCTATATATCTATATATCGATCTATAGTTTAATTTTAAATGTTGATCTATCTTGTTTGCGACTCCGAGCATGTATTACCTACATGTAAACATCCATTATGGAATGTTACTTAAATTTATTATGATAACTAAATTTAGTTATAACTTAAATTTACTTATGATAACTAAATTTAAATAACATTTCATTTTCTTATTCTTCTTCTTTCACTCTCTGTCCTCCTAACCTTAATATTGTTATTTATTGTCTCCCTCTCTCTCTCTTTGATTCATCTGATCTCTCGAAAGGTTGTGTCAGTCCTAAGGATGCCGTCAAAGTCAACTGAGCAATTGACATTTCAATTTTAAGATCGCGACTCATCCCAAAACGCCATCCGACATTTAGCACGGGACGTCACGCCGTCACCATTAAAGGGAAAGTTCAATTGATTCCCTATTGACAAATGGCTTCGGAAATAAAGAAATTTGTATTTGTTTTAATAATAAAAATATACAAATATTGATAATGTTTAAATATAAATAATCTAAAACAGCGAAATATGATTACAGAACTATTAACACGTGTTAGCCCGGTCTAACTTTCGTACTGCTTATATACGCAATAGCAGCAGAACAGTCTTAAAATCATAAAGTATCTAAATAACGCGACACTTTCACGATCCACAATTACAAATACGAGACGGTCTTATAATCCAAACAGATTCGAGAAAAACAAATCAAGCAAAATCGGAAGAAATCTGAAAAAGTAGTTATTTCTCGCAAAAAATAGCATGTGATATGAATTCATGTTTGTTTAAGCCAGTAAAAACAATACACCCAAGAACACAATATTGCCTTTAAGCCCATACCCAGTCGATAGCTCATTACGATGATGACGATCATTAGTGAACTATTGACCGGGTAATATCATCGACACCAAAATGTGAAGGCGTCAGAAGCGGATTCTATTTTATCTTCTGGTAATTGTTTTCTCTGTCTCTACTATCTCACCTCTCAGCCCCTCTCTCTCTTTAATTCCATCTCTCTCTCTCTCTTTAATTCCACCTCTATCTACTTCCCATTCTCTCTCTCATTCTTTATATTACTCCCTCTCTTGTCCACTTGCCACCTTGCTCTCCTTCTCTCTTCGCTTTCATCAAAACAATTAGGGATGTTTTAGGGGTTTAGTTTTGGTAGAGAGGGCGCAGCACATCACAATTTTTTTGTGAGGTAATGAAAAACGGAGTGTCGAATTTGAGAGAACATGCAATTTTAATGGCAGAATAAACTTTATTTGGTCAAAATCGACCCAGAAACGGCTGAAATATCAATAAATATATCTGATCTTATAATTATTTGGGGCCCAAATAATTAGATGATTTTTTCAAAAATAAAAAAAATGCTTGCACTTCTTCAAAAATTTTCAAAAGCGTTTTTTAAATAGTTGTTAATGATCTCTCTATTTAATCATTATTCCAATAAAACATCACATGCATAATTTTGTATGAAAAATGGTTGAAACCAATGCCTTTTTAGAAAGCGCCCTCTTGTGTTTTAATGACTCTTTTTTAACGATAACGGGCTTTTTACTTAGTCGTTTGTAATTTTGTATACTTTTCGAGCATGGTGGAGTTATAACTATTAGTTTATAATGTTACTGTCCAGGTTTGGTTACTAAAGTTCAGCCTTACCAAAACTGTACTACCCTTTTAATCATTATATGTTGTTATAAGTAATACAATGCTGTCTATGAGTGTCCATCTGTGTGAGTACATTATGTTTGTGTTTGTGTATATGATTAGGTTCATGTGTATGTGTGTCTGATATATTAATTATTTAATTAACATATTACAAAGGGTTTACATTAAAGCTATATGTACCATGGCTATATAGAATTGAATTTAATTGAATTGAAAAGAGTTTATTCATCAAATGGTTGGCAGCCAAAGGCTGAATTGTACATTTGTTACAAAGTGCAAAGATTAACATGCATATACATACATATAAGTTATAAAGTTTAAAAGGCAATAAGAAATATGCAAACAGCAAAATACATAAGAAAACAATTATCATACAAAGTTGAACTATATATTGTTTAAAATACGAACAAGGTAAGGAAGAGCACTATTTTGAAATCTTAAAGTTTTGCATTTAAAAGTGTCATATTTATTCGAGTTTCTAAAATTGTATCTATTTTCTCTTTTAACTGGTAACCAATCATTAAAAACAGGGTGTTTTTCTAAAGATATTACAAACTGTTCACAAAGTTGTTTTCTTCTTGCTTCCAATGTAATCAAATTGCACAATGAAAGAGCATTAACATATGTTATATAATCACCTCCCAATATTATTCTAAGGACTCTCTTTTGAATCCGTTCTAAATTTAATATTTGCTCTTGAGTAATATTTCCATTAAAAACCGGGACACAATAATCAACTACTGGTCTTATGATATCCCATGTATATAATTAAAAGATCATTGCGAGGAAAATCAAATGATTTCAATCAACGAAGCATATACAATTTCCTATTACACCTTATGATTGTATCTTTAATATGTAAGTCCCATTTGAGATTACTTTGTACAATGACCCCAAGAATTTTAGCATATTCCACTGTATCTAATTCAACATTCCCAATGAGTAAATTTTCAAAAACTGGTGGTCGTTTTTGATAAAAGTAATAACCATCGCATGACATTTGGCTGCATTAAGTTTCATATTATTTACACTAGTCCAATGTTGAAAGTTATTGAGAGATTCTTGCATTCTTGAAACTTGAGTACATTTTCTACTATCAACAAGTGTAAGATCATATAGGGTTCTCCAGAAGGAACAACCAATACAAACTCAAACTGATCAGTTAAATATTTATACAATTTAGTTTATATACTATTTACAAGGATGGTGAACCAAGACTGGCTGTTCCTTTAAAGATTGTCATGCGTGCATGGCGATGCTACTCACTGCGGTTTGCCATTTTGAACTAGGCTAGTTTGTGCGCGCGCACTGACAACCACTGAGCCTAATTTCATGTGCTTTTCGCACCGTGGGCAAGGCGTTTGTAAGATGGCATCGTGCGTCTGATATACGAACCCGAACTACCATACCTTTAAGCACATGTCATGACGTCGGCCACATTACTTGACATAAATAATTTCTGGTAGCGTGGGCTGGTATACAGTTACAATGATTCATGTTTCATGATGTTTATAAACATGTGTATATCTTCCACCTACGTACAGTACACCAGGGTCGGCTTACAAAAAGAGGTTTATTAGGACAGCATTAAAACTCTAAACATGTGTCGTGTTTAATTAAACATCCCTCAAGCGGTGGTAGCCAGTCCCACACGGTTGATTAAACCGTGGACCCTACATGATTAAACTATAAACATGCGATCGCCTGCAACAATCCAGTCGCAGGATACCAGCGCATTGTCGCAGGCAATCGCAGTCATGCTTACAAATAAGAGGTTATTATAGTACAGCGTTAGTCATATAAACAGTCATGTGTCGTGTTTATTTTACACCTCTAAAGCGGTGAGCCAGTCCCACACGTTAAACCACTAAGATCGTCTGCGACAATCCAAACGCAGGATACCGCCACATTGTCGCAGGCAATCACAGGGTGCTGCGAACTATCACACGTACATTAACACAACTGATCACAAGAGCGTCGTCATTTTTTACCTGTAAACAAGAACAAAAAACAAAACAAACAAACAAACAAACAGAGAAATCGTAGGTAATTGCAACTATGCGTGAAAACACAAGGGGTTTACCCCAACAACCGCGGAGTGTGGCTAGCTTTACAAGAATTGCGTCATGGGCGGATTCCCAGGACCGTTCTTAGGGGTAGATAGGGGGATTGTCGTAAGGGGTATGTCCGTTCTTTGCAGGGGTAAGGAAGGTTTTATGACTTCCGTATATCCCGTATAAGGGAAGGGGGGGGGGGGGGGCATCTGTACAACACATGTTCAAACAAACCAACATTATTTGGAACTTTGTCATATAATATGTCGGCTATAGTCAGATTTTCTCTTTGTTATTAAGATGATCATGATTAAAATAATTAAATTTTGACAAATCCATCAGGGGATCATTTAATTTTCGCTCATTACTCGGTCATACATTTTGTTTGTACATGGAATGTTCACAGTGCTCACTGGATGTATCACATCATATAGACCTACACATTTGATCAATCCTTTGTCCGTCTTTGCATATTAATTTCATCAGTTGATATACCGCTTTAACAGAAGTGTATATGCAGCACAGTAAACAACGAAGATTGCACTTCGTCGTACAAACTCTATAGTCAGAGAGTGCATGTTATGCTAGGTTTACACCATGTCCCCGGCGGCCACGGCAGCCCCGTTTGCCCAAAACGTAGTGCGCCGTGAGATTTTGACAAATTTTTCCTCTGTATTCAAGTTTTGTTAGGTCTTGCCAAGTTTTCTCACGGTCTATCATGGTCTACCACGGTATCTGTGACGGGCCGTGGGGGGAAGAGCCCCTTCCCCCACTGATGGTGCGTTTACACCATGTTCCCGGCGGCCACGGCAGCCCCGTTTCAGGCCACCGTGGACAAAACGGGATGGACGTGAGACAACGCGGGAGGACGGAATGGGCAAACGTGATAGGCCGCGATTGCCGTGGATGCCGGGCCAGATTTTTAAACTGTCAAACAATTTGACACGGCAGTCACGGTGCGGATGAGAAGCCTAGAAGGCTAAAGTAAGACGGGGTGAACGCAACAAAACGTGACAGTACGTAACAGGCCGTAACAAAACTTGGAGGCCGTCCGTAATAGGACGGGAAAGGACCGTGAGATGTCGGGTATGTCTTCCCGTCCTACTACGGACAGCCTCCAAGTTTTGTTACGGCATGTCACGTTTTGTTGCGTTCACCCCGTTTTTACTACGGCCTGCTAGGTTGCCGTGGCAAATTTGTTGACAGTTTAAAAATCTGGCCCGGCATACACGGCAGTCACGTTTGCCCATTCCGTCCCCCCGCGTTGTCTCACGTCCATCCCGTTTTGTCCACGGTGGCCTGAAACGGGGCTGCCGTGGCCGCCGGGGACATGGTGTAAACCTAGCATTAACTTCGTGTTATGTCACGGCGGCCGGGCGATATGATATGATATTCCTGTCCGCCACGCCTGTCTATCGTCACCCCGATAATGGCCCGACACTTCAGCGGTACTGATCCCCGACCCTTCGCTATGAAGCGGCACGACTTTCCACACGGGGTCAGGCGGTGGCGCACCCAGGATATTGATAAATGGGGGCCTCGTGGATATAAAACAAACTGTGGCTCTAGCGGAAAGAACGCAGTGTGTCACAGTGTGAACACACAGTGAATGCACTGGGTTTCATTAGGTGGACCACAGTGCGAACACAGTGTGTAGACACTGTAGACTATGTTAAATTGGAGCGTTCAACACTCATCACAATGTAAATACACTGTGAATACACTGTGAGAATACTGTGAACATACTGTGAACACGCTTTGAGCACACTGTGACACACAATGGGAGCTCACTGTGAACACACCGTCATAACCGTGGGTACACTGTGAACACACTGTGAGGAAATTATGAACACACTGTGATAACGCACTTAACACATTGTGATAACACTGTGAATACACGGTGAACACACTGAACAAACTGTGAACAAACTGTGAGAACACTGTGGGCGCACTGTGAATACAATGTTAACACACTGTTTTACAACACTGCGAATACACTGTGAGAACAGTGCGATACACAATGTGGGCACACTGATTTACACAATGTGAACGCAGTGTATATCAACGTATATCAACGGGCAGTGTGTTCAGTGTGCTTCGCAGTGTGTTCACGGAGTGATGAGTGTTGTCGCTGTTAAAACGCCTGAACCGAAAAATTCCAATCAGGACAGGGTATAGTAAGCAGCAATTCCCTTCTCTTTATTCCCTTCATGGTCTCGTTTAATCAACCACAGCTTCTTTGATTTGATTTTCTTCTGTGAACACACTGTGAGCACACTGTGATCACCCTACACAGTGTGAGCATTGTTTTACACACTGTGAAAGCAGGGTATATTAAAGTGCGGACAGCGTGTACTCAGTGTGCTTCGCAGTGTGAAGAGTGGTAACACTGTGTTAAAACCCCTGAACCGAAAAATGCAGACTCAGGACAGGGTAAAGTAGCGACATCCTTCTCTTTATTCCCTTCCTGGTCTGGTTTAATCAACCACAGCTTCTTTGATTTGATTTCCCTCTGTGAACACACTGTGAGCACACTGTAGACGCACTAGGAGCACACTTTGATCTCTCACAGTGTAAGCATTGTTTTACACAATGTGAAAGCAGGGTATATCGAAGTGTGGACAGCGTGTTCTCAGTGTGATCACAGTGTGCTCACAGTTAAAACCGCGTTAAAACCGCTGAACCCAAAATGCCAGGACGGAGTAGCGACATCCTTCTCTTTATTCTCTTTATGGTCTGGTTTAATCAACCACAGCTGCTTTAATTTGATTCTCCGCGATCGAATGAACGTGAATTTCCCTAATCAAATGTTGTAACCGTATAACATGTATAATAAAGTGGGGGAACGCTATAACTTATGCACATAAATATCCGACAAGAAAATATAAATAACTTCTGCATGACTCGAATAAAAATGTAGGTGAACCTATACATTTTAGCAAATTATTTCGTAGTCTAAACAAACAAAATTAGATAATATGACCCCCAAGTGTACCAATCAATTATGTTTGATCAATCAATGTATTTTATGTGTTTGTGAGTTTGTGTCTGTGTGGGTGTACAGTAGTAACTTATGTATCTTGAAATCAATGTCAACTTCTGCCTGCAATGACGTCACTAGGCCAAGCCAATCTATAGCTAATCGCGAATTGTAAGGGGCGGTGCTTAGCAAGTCGCAGAACGCTTTTAAAATGGTGGAAACAAATCTTTTTCGGTTAATGTATTTATTTGAATACAATCTCTGGCTAGAATATTTACCAAAATGGATATCTGAATGCAATTATAAGGTACAGTAATTGATTTGCTTCGCCGGACTTGTTTAATACTTGCTAACCGGATTCTCTCAAGCACTGTTGTGAGGGGTTGTATTGCGCCGATTGAGCGGTAGAAGGGAGTTACACGTAATCATCGACACATAGACGCTGGAGTTAAGACTTTCTGCTATTCCTCTCATCAGTGCTCATGTTCATGACAATTATATCCGTCAATTGGCGTTTGATCGTCAGAAAGGCAATACAAGGATGAAAGTCTGACATAGTGAGGCGAATGGGTTTATATAATTGTGTTAGCTGCGATTTATTTAGCGCAATCAAATGACAATGACTATGACTGTGAGTATGGAAATAAAAATGAGAAACAATATAGACAGGACCGCAAATAGAAATAAAATCATCAAAGGAGATAATAATAATTGTCCTTCCCCTCTTACATGGGATTCCTTTCCACTCTACTGGGAGTCCAAAATGGGGACAAGAATTTAAAGGGATCTGGTAACTTTTTTGACATGACTGTGCAAAAATTGATGGAGGGTTGATTAATGTGTGTGCCTGTGATCAAATAATGTCCACTGAGTGATGTGTAAAAAAAAAAAAAATCATCTACAATTAATGTTATATGACCGAGTAATGAGCGAAAATGGAAAGCGACATTTGCTAATTCTGTGCACTACATTTGCACACGGTTTAAGGTCTCCAATGCATAGAGACTTTCAAATTCAAACATGTGAACATCTGATATCTTTATAAACGAAATAGGGAAATTCGGAAAACCCGAAAGCGGTTCCATTCTTATATCGGCAACGAGGTGTGTGAGAACCGCTAGAGTTCCGAGTAAGTTTTGCGCCTTTGGACAATTTTAACTAGATCCCTTTAAGACTTGCTACCCACCTCTAACGGAATCTACCCCCCCCCCCCCCCCCCCCCCACACACACTCTGCGTTGATCGCAGCTATTCCACTGGTGGGTCAACATGGTCAATGATGTACTGTCATCTTGACGGCTGTTATGAGAAACAAGATTGGATATTGAAATTCAAAAATATCATATAATGATAATAACTAAGCATTTATATTGTGCCATCAATCTACGAATTCTATTTCAAGGCGTATGATGGCTTAAGCCAAATTGCTCTGATAAGGCCCATCAAGCATTTCAAGGAATAATTTCCCACCAGGTTCCAATCAACTATACAACTGGGTTGAGAGAAAGAGACAACACAACTTGATAAATATCCTTGTCTAAGAAGAAACTGCAGACCTGCTAGGATTCGAACCCGCAACCCTTTGTTTACGACTCACAAGTCCACACTACCAAAGCGACTGAATCCCATATAGTGCTCTTATTTTCAATCCAACCACACAACACTAACTATATTATGTTTGCAATACCTCTGCATGTTGATGGTTAAAGACCACGTATGATAAGAAATGACATTCACGCCCAATTGAACACATCCTTTGACATTACACTTCTATCCCCACATTTATAATTTGAGGGAAGATTATATGACGCTATTCTAAAGGGGGAAAAAGTAGCATTCATGGTAATTTTGATACAACGAGCGCTGGCATTTAAAATAATTTGGACAAACAGTATTACTTTTTCCTATATTATTCGTCCACTACCGATTAAGAATACCAATTAAGAATAAACTAAATAAACGGCGTAAATATTCAAAATGAATGAAGAACGCCAATAAACACAAAACAACAACAAAAACAACAACTAAATTATATTCTATAAATGAACAGTGCAGCTGTCTCCTCGCATCCGCCACAGAGTACTGATTACCGGTCACGTGATGGCCATGATTCAGCCAATCAGCTACGCGTCAGTGCTCGGACATCGCATGAATGGAAATACTGTACATGTGTAAAGGTCATCGTTGTGTATTAGTCCGTTAAAGTGATCCGTTAACTCCACACTGTTTGTTTTTTCGTCTAGAAAGTGATATTTGAGATTATATCTTATTACAGTATCTTCAAAATCATCGTTATATTCTTCTAAATGATATGAGATAGTTTAAAAGAAAAGGACTACTGTTAAATCGATGAAAAAAGGTGAAAACTGATGACGGATTTTATCA